>JAUBWS010066410.1:5107-26722 GCA_032270445.1 Darlingtonia californica
TTTTTTTTTATTAACAATACTATCTAAAACACGCAACGGGATAACACAAACACGAGAAAATGTAGCATTAGACTTAACTTAGGTTTTATAAATGTCGAAAGAACTATACCTTCCCATTATCAAGTTTTAACAACATCATTGATCCAAATTGCACTAAATTTCCTAAAACCAAAATTATAAAAGTCACAAAAAATTTGAAACAATAGAATTGAATTGTCAGTAGTTATTGCAAAGAAATGTACCCTATGCAATTTTCGCCCAATAACAATTTTTATTTGACTTTTATGTTTTATACTACTATAAATATTTTGTTGTGTTAGTTTTTAAAAAGTGAAGAAAAGAAAAAAATTAAAAGAAAATTTAATAAGCGCCCCTGTTTGATTAGCCGCCCCTGCCAAATAAGCGCTCCCTCTAAAGGCCGAAATTTTAAATAAGCGCCATTTACGGTATACAACACTATCATTACAATTAAAATTCACTCCCTAAGCACTATGCTCTTTCAGTATGTATTTTTGAAAAGAGGTAGGATCACGCCAGGGTTGAATATCGAATATAACATAGATCCGAAGCTAGAAGGTTGGATTAGACCTGCTCTCGAGAAACAGACAAGTCCGACGTTAAACAACTTACCTAAGCCGGTAGGAGTTTGACTGGAGAAGAGATACAGCAAAGGTCCATTCCGCTTGTATGTCCGAAATTTTACAACAATGGTAAAATCTGCCTTCAGTTCAAAATTGTTTGCTACAAAGAAAGAAATATTTCTTCTATAGTTTTTTTGAAATAGTAAGAAGTTTTAGGAGGGACAGGGTTTATAGCTTATAACGTTGAAACGATATTTCGTAAGCATAAATAGATTTGAGTCTAAATTCTTGATTTTTTACTCATATACCTCAGGATCCAAAAGTTTTGGAAAGAACTAAGTGAGTGGAAAGGTAAACCTAATAAGGCAATTAAGTTTCTAACCAAGAACTTATCTCTGACTCTATCCCTAATTTTATCAAAGTGGTCTTAGTAGAGGGAAAGATCCAGAGACGATACAAAAAACTAAATACGGAAGTTTGTTTATGACTTAAAACTTGAAACCGAATCAAATTTCCCACAAATTTCATTAAGAGACCACCTCACAAATTCCGAATTAGAAGAAGATGCGTGCTTCAATCTAAGATTGCTACCGAGATTGCTACTACAATTAAAAAATTGAGACTGAGATGGCTTGGCCACGTGGCAAGAATGAATGATTAACGGCTTTGTGAAAAGGTTTGGAAAGACAACACTCCGAGAACATGGAAAAGCAAACAAAATGCTATCGGAAAACATGGGAGAAAAAAGTCAAACAAGATCTAGGCTTAGACCTACGTGCAACATATGGATTAGTGAACTGGTATAATCAATACAAAGACATAGTGATAGATCTTGCAAGTGACCGCTTATATCTGAAAAGAATATCTGAACTGGGGCTACAATAGTTGCTTAAGTAAAAAATTCACTCTATTGTAATATGAACCAATCAAAATAGAGCAACATAGTTCGCGCCAGGTTGCCCCTGGCTTCTTTCAGCCTTGAACTATTACTTTGGAAAATAAGAGCTTGACGGAAAGTTGAGCCAGGCTTCTTGGTTATTAAGTGCACGCTACAAAACAGCATTTTGTGAATATACAAGCCAACTTACTGTAGTGTATCCAAGAATCTTTCCCGTTGAAATAAACACCGTGTTCCGAATTCGAATAACAAGCGGAAGTTCCGGTTGCTGTACCTCCGATATCCGGTTTCGTGAAATCAATTGCAAGTGTATCAAACCCGGATGAGATTTCGAATTTTCGCAAACATCCGTTGTACCCGTATTTTCTGTTAACCAAGGAAGGAGCATTTACCGTGTTCGGAACTCCACCGATATAAAGAGGCGTTGATAAGCTTAGTTCCTTTTGTGATTCCAAGTGCCGGGAGTTTCGGTATTCCATTGTTTCCGGAATAAGCAAAGCACCGAACTGGTAAATCCTTAGTAAGTACACCTAATAAATAATTGTATTACATATGATAATCATATCCCACTAGATTTCAGACCATGGACATTAGACATCCCAGGATTTTTATTGTCCCAGACCTCAAGCACACTTTTCGCGCTTGGTGTAAAGGTCTCCGCATCAGACTAGGATTTTTTCCAAAAGTAATTTTCTCCACCTCTCATTCTCATTAGTGGTTTCAAAATTTTGGGGCCATAGGTCTATTTCATATGAGGCTCAGGTCACTTTAAGCGTCCCAAAGTGGATCTGAGATGCAAAGATGTTTTGGGTAAATAGTTGGGGCCCTTTTTAGGGATTTAACCTACAACTACCATGACCATTCTACATAATGTGACAAAATGTTAGACTAAAATTGTTCTAATTACCAAGGGAAAAGTTGTCTCCATGCATTACTTATCCAGCAATTTATAGATTTTTTAATACTTCAAAAGATACACAATTACAGGCAAAAGGAAGCCCCCCTCCCCTGACAAAAATTTTCAGAACTTTTGAAACGTTTTTAGTATGGAGTTGAAACTTCACAACTTTCCCTCGAATTTATTAGGCTACCAGTTTCTGGCAACACAAATGTTATCGCTGTTTATCTTGCTGACATCAGCATAATTAGGAAACATACATTTTCAAATTTAGCACAAACTACTGTATTTTTTGTTAAAATTGATGTTTAAATAACTTTTAATGGGGAAAAGATATGAACTTGAAATTTTGAAGGTAAATTAATATTAATAAAAAAAGTTGCGAATGACTTCATAAAAATCAAGTATGATGTCACAATTTCAAAATGGCGCGCCAAAAGCGAAATAAAATAATTTTGGATTTTTTTTTGCGCGCACTACTGCCAAAGGACTTGACTTTTATGAAAATCTGAGAGTTTATTTATGAAAGCCCTTTCACTAAGCAATCAGAATATGAAAACAGAAGTAAAAAAGTTCTTTGCAATCTTGAGATATGGCTTAATAAAAGAAAAGAGTGCAAAACAGAAAAAATCTTCAAAATTGCTGACATCAGCAAAAAATAATGCTAAAATTGCAATTTGATTGACGTAAACATTAAGTTCATGTGATGTACTTCTGATGTACATCTATACCGATTTTGATTACATCATTGATAGCATCAATATCAAAAATTTTAGGATGCGGGGGGGGGGGGGGGGGGTGATTTATCCTCCCGGTGGCCAGTCAAAAAAGCCCAGCATAGATAGGTTTAAGTAGCCAAACAAATGGAAGTGCAAGAATGATTCCTACCTTGTACCATTTGCCGTTGTCAGCGTGATTTGTTGTGTTTGTTACTATGGAAACTTTCCCATTACCGTTTACAAATTCATATTTCAGGTTTCCGTTGATGAGTTCAAGTGATACATAATGTGTCGGACTGGTTTCGCTGTTTGCAATGTAGAATATTATCCCGTTACCAACATCCGCTCGGAAGCTCATCGTTATGACAAAGCTAGAAATAAGATCATAAGAGAATCATTAGTTTACCAGTCTATATTTTTTTATCGTAAACAAAAACTGAAATTCCGTTATCAACCATCGTGCAGAAAAGATCACGTGTAAAAAAACGACTCAAATCACCTTTTCCATCACGCAGACGCTCGCAGTGTCAAAAAGCCAAAAAAAAGTCACGCAAAAGAAAAACACTAATTTGCTAGTCTAGATTTTTCATACTAAATGAAAACTAAAATCCCGTTATCAACCATGGCGCGGGAACTTTTTATAATCACGAATTAGAAACTCACTAGTTTGAATTTACAACATCTAGCAAAGGAATCTCAGACAGAACTGAAAAAAATGTATTCTTCAGGAGACGGAAATTGTCCGACATTTCATAGTCCGATATGGTATGTTTTATATTGGTTGCATTAATTTAGTATTTAACACATACCTTGTAGCAAAGAATTTCTTGAGAACATCTCCCGACAACCTAAATCCGATGTAGCTCTGAAAGCCTGACCAAGGTGCTCTTCCGAATCGCACTTGCAACGGATCAGGTTGAAAGGTGAGGTGAGGGAACGAAGCGCCGCAGGAAGCTGGTGCGGTAGCGGAGCCATAGCCAGGTGTGATGCCAGCGTAAGATACACCACTTGTGGTCCCAGAGAAGAAATTCTGTTCGCTGCATATAAAAAAGAAATAGCTGAATTAGACTTAAAATGTAAAAAAGACACACTTACAATGCAAAGTAAAGTGTTCACTCGTAGCGATGAACAGCTACATTCGCAAGAGCTAACAGACAGACGGTTCAGCTGTTATAAATATAGCCCTAGAGTGGCTAGGTTATGGGTTCTAGTCCCACAATCTGATCCGCAGACCTCATACACGCAAATCTTAGTGTTTTTAGAAAATTTTCTCCATCCAACGAAGTACTCACTGATAAGATAAAACCTATTCAATTTTTGAAAATCCGTAAAACATGTTAAATTCACAAGTTACAAGAGCTGGAATTATAGTCTTCATCAATATTTGCATCGTAAGAGTAATTAAATAAATTAATAACAACTTACACTAAATTGACAAGGAAGCTGTCAAAATCGATTTGAATGGAGCGCCGTATTGGTATGTATCTTGGAAGCGTAACATCCATGGGCACACCTCCTATATAAAGCATTCCAGTGCCTAACTGTGTTTTCGCATTGTTTCCTAACCAGCCTTCGTATACTAGCTTGTTATCCACGTAAATCTGGTAACTAAAATAAATGCGTTAGGTTTTAACTGTTTTCTCAATCTACAACCGTGTTTTTTTTTTCAAATTGCATAGAGTAGACACCATGGCCCCTTTGATACTACAACTTCTGTGTCAAGGTTCGTCAAAGGGTTAATTATACTCTAATAATTGATGAGCGAAGTTTTGGTACTTGTCACAATAATATAGCTTTTGCAAGGATAGCCTAGCATGCACCAGACCGCCGTATGGCCAGGGAAAAAAGATTTCCCACGGTACGTAACTACACTCTTTTTTTTTTATAAGAATCCTTTTTATAAGAATCACGAGGCTCAAAATTGTCAAAAAATTAAGAATATCATAAGAATCATTCCCAGGCTCAAATTCAAAGATTTGCCTTTTTGGAAAATTGTGTCATCAATTGTGATTGAAAACACAATATTAATTATTGAGGCTGATTTATGTAGGAAAAATTAAGAATCATTTAAGAATATTTGAGGGTCAATTTGGTCGATATCTTAAGAATGACAAGGCTGAGGTCTGATTTAAGTAATTCTTATAAAAAAAAAAAAAGAGTGTATCCTGCCCCCCTGTTCGTAGAGTTTTTGATTTTCACTGAAGAAGATCTTTGATAAAATATCGCAATTGGAAATTAATTTATTCATTTATACCCAAGATAGCCTCCACATTATTCTTTCATTTGTTATCAATGAGGGTCCTGCCT
This sequence comes from Darlingtonia californica, assembly GCA_032270445.1. NCBI lineage: Eukaryota > Viridiplantae > Streptophyta > Magnoliopsida > Ericales > Sarraceniaceae > Darlingtonia > Darlingtonia californica. Next base: position 10,511 of record JAUBWS010066410.1, read on the forward strand.
TTCTGGAAATACCTACGGGGACCCTCGTGGAATCAACAATGAGCTAATTTTCATTACCGAAAGCCTCGTGTACGCGTCGAATCTTGGACCTCAGATTTCTAAGCTCAGCGCCTTAACCATTCGGCCACGAATTCACCACGAAATAAACTGAGAAAATCAACTTGATATAGATTTACCAAAAAATCAACTTTCTACTTTCCGACAATCTCTGTACAGTCTGTTGAGAGACTTCCTGTACAAATCGCCGGCTCTGTTTCAACGATTTTACGACTGTAATTATTGCTTGCTAACGATGTCGTAATTAGAACAGTGTTTTTTTAAATATTTTAACTGAATCTTGATGGGGGTTAGATATTCAAAAATTGAGTAATGTGAGGTATGTTTTGAACCCCCTAAAAATATTAACGCAATTCCCTTTGAGATTACTCAATTATCGATTTCGCATATTAGATTAAAATTGTTAATGATATGATTCAGTCAACTGGAAAATCAATTTGCACAAGAACTTTTTGAACAAACTATATATACTCTTTCCTTCGAAGGTCAAATTAGGTGAGAGGTTCAGTTGTATGACAAGAGCGTGTATAAGGCAGGTGGATCAAGTCAGGAGGAGAAATAAGAAGGTATTGACAACCCGCAAGTGACCTATCTATGGTAGGTCATGCGAGCTAGGAGAAATTTTGTCAAAAAATGTCATTTTCTTTTGCTTCAACATGATAAAAAATGACTTATAGAATACTCTCGATAAGTGGGACACTGAAGGGACCAAGCAAAAATAAACAGGGAAGGAATGAAAACTGAATTTCCCAGTTATCCGAAGTTTTTCTAGGGGCTAGTCTCTAAAGTTAGAACAACACTTGCAGTCCCACAATCCCACTTAGTGAATTACCATGGTGATTTGTATGAATTCCCACTTATCCAGGGTCCCACTTATCGAGATTCAACTGTATTTAGAAGTTAAATGGATTTTTTCTCTCCTCCTTTAAGAGCGACTTACGTCTGAATACGTCACTGTATTGAATAACTTACCCGGTGTGAGCGTATGCAAAACTTGCATTGTGCCATTTTCCGTTACTCAAAGCCAGATTTGTCGTAATAAACGGTGTAGTGGGATCACCAATATTTACCATCACCAACAAGTTACCTGAAGCTAATCCCATATACAAATGTGGTGACTGTCCCTGTATATGTAAAAGTCAAAGTTTGAAAATCATAATTTTGTTAAAATTTTCTACCCTCTACCACTTTGCTTAGTCTCGCATCCCCTATTATATACCATAAGGCAAAAATTTTGCAAGCATAGATTATTGTGAAATTAATTCTTGCGATCCAGCAATCACGGAAGAAATAATTATATAGAAAATCAACATAAAAACCGCATTTTGCAGAATTAATTTTGGCGCTTCACAAAGTCATAGAATTCGGATTAGTTTCGCAAAAATTATGACCGCAAAAATTTATGCCTTTAAGATAGTCAAGTCGTTGAACAGGAGATGAAGAGCTAATTATTGGTTTCCATGTAATGTGGAATTTTCTTTTATTTTTGTGGAAACTTTCATCAAAACTTTAATCATATAACTTAGCAAAAAGTATATTGATGGAGGAGAGAAGATTCCCAAGATATATTTAAACGATTTAAAAAAAACCGTAATTAGACAACTTCTTGAATAAGTATTTATGTTGGGCAAATTTTTTTCAGGAAAAACTATGCACTGTGAAATTATTATACCATCATAAGTTCGTCAAGTTTTTCCGACAATAGTCGGCAACAAATATTTTTCACAACGTCCAAATACGGGTCCCGTATATTACCGTATACGGACTAATTTCTTCCATATACTTACGCTTCCCGGTTTATACACGAGCAAGCCACTTGTATCTAATGTCTTAAAACTCATGAAAATTGAGCTGATTTGAACACTTTGATAAGTTGTCATGGCAGCATAGGACCCAGTCTTCAACCACCACATATAACCATAGAAACGAATTCCTCCGACGATCTGTAAGAGTGGTATTAAATTTACCAACAACGTTTAGGACAGTCAAAAATGAACAGTTCTCAGAAAGGCCTGCTTTGCAAAATTGTTTCAGGAATTGGGCTGCAATTGAACAATACTGGCATATTATGTTTCCGCAAAGTTTATGAAAAATTGTCGATCGCCTAATCAAATTCCTTCCAAAGGTGCCGATTTCTTCGATCGCCAAATAGCTTTGATAGCAAATTTAATTATTATGACAAAAGTTTTGGCACATATCTTATACATACTAAAATGAAGTCGGGGAAAATTTTAGCAGTATCGGGGAAATCGGCATATTAACCTGCTTGGCAGTGAGATTTTAGATGTTCTTTTAGTCTAGTCGTAAGCTGAATTTAACGCTCGCTTTGCTTTTCGCGATTTCACACCCAAGGTTAGTTTCACTACCTAAAAGGTTACTGAATTAAAAAAGAATTAGGAATACGGGTCCCGTATATTACCGTATACGGACTAATTTCTTCCATATTAGTCCATATACCCATATACGGTAATATACAAGACCGTATTCGGTAGAATTTCACGATGTGGAATTGGTTTCCGCCAACGTAAATGAAATGAAACAAATATCTTACTTTTCCTTCGATAGTTCCATACAGAGATGCTTCTTTCATTTCAATGTTTTCAGCGGAGTTGAAACTTCTGGTTTCAAGTGAATTAGTACCAGAGTTTGATAACATGACGTTCTTCATGTCACCAGCAAACACGCCTCGGACGGGTGGTGGAACAACACTATCAAAAGTGAAAACATATGATCATATGATCCGTTATCAGTGAAGGTTCTCACTTCCTGAAATCACCTTAACCCAGCGGACAAATCGTGAAAAAACCATGTGGAGGAGCGTTTTCTTTATAAACAGCATGCGTACCGTTTAAAAAAGAAAAACACTCCTCCGCATTGGGTTTTTACTTATTTTGCCCACTAGGAATGTACCATGCAGAATTAGCAATGATCGTGCGTAAATCTATCAAACTCTCATTTACGTGCCCAACACCTCAACCACTTAGCCACGGTCCCACAAAATAAATGGAATGGACCATTAGCTCTGTTAGTAATCATCAGAGGCTGGTACTCAACGTGAACGTTGTAAAAAAAAAGAAAATTCAAAAAGTCAAATCAAAAATTTTTTTTTTGACAAAGCGGAGAATTCTTATGAATTTCGAGAATATCATAATATTTTCTCAAAATCAATGTCAAGAATAAGCATACACAAAAATTCAAGTTCACCAATTTTTCAGCAAATTAGGAAGCCATGAAACAAAATTCAAATATCGGAGAAATCGGAATATTTAGAAATGATAGGATTCAATACCTTTCCTCAGCTGGTGCTCCAAATACAATGGTTATTCCTTCGGGAAGTTCTGTTAACCCGATGAAATCTGTTTTAACTTCTGTTTTAACTGTAGATGAGCTGGATAACGGTGAAACTGACAGTGTAGCGTTGACACCACTCCTTGACACTGTCACTCGGTACCATTCTCCATTGTTGTAATGTGTTCTAAGAAAAACATGGTCAAATACTATTCATACCACTAATGAACCTTTTGAGGAACAGTATTGCTTCACTTGTTCAGAAGAAGTAAAATACTTAACCATTTAAGTGTCGACGGAAAACATATTTTTCATGGAATTTAAAAAACTTATACGGCTCTTGGCCCTTGTGTAGGGACCTAGGAGCTTTTTCACGACCCATGCGAAGCGGTCTAAGGCCCTCTAATATGGATGTTCTGCAACAGGACATGCTCCGATATGATAAATATGACTCACAAACGAGCTTTGAGGGCCAAATTCTTTAGGTTTGACCTAGAACTAGAAGACTTACTACGACAAAATGGAAGTTTTTGATTCATGCAAAACATCTGAAATTTCTGTTAAAATTGAGATCTACAAATCATTCAACATATTAAATCCTAGCTTCATGTGGTCAATATTTGAAAAAAAGCACACACAATACAATCTGAAATCCACCAACTCATTAAAACTTCCAACGGTGAATACCCGGCTATACGGACTAAATTCGGTAATTCTCAAAGAAAGTCTTTTTTGGAACTAACTTCCCAATGACCTAAAGAAATCCCAAAGCCTTTGTGAATTTAAAACTAAAATTTAATTATGGGATGGCACTGGAAGTACATGCCTTTCTTGTACATAGAACGTTGATATTAAAAACGGTCTATTTTTTCAAAAACGAAATACTTTAGTACCATTTTTGTCCGTATTAAATTTTATATAGCTATGTAGAAACCAACTTAAAATAAAGAAACAAATAAATAAAAAAACAACAAATAAACTATGTTAAAAGATTGCCAACATTTTAATTTTTTTTACCAAGCTAAAAGGATTCTGTTATAAAAATTCCTTTCCAAGAAATATTTTGGAAACTAGATGTCTCGCGAAAGATCGGAGAGACTTGAAATATGTTTGAAAATATTTAAGTTATAAAAATCATTGAAAAATATAATTCCCGAAAGGCTAAACGCTAATCCTAACACAAATCACTGATACTTACTTTAGTGTAACAAGAGCCATATTATTTCCAAGGCTCGTTGCAAATTGGAACATTAACCGACCACCAAAGATATATAAGCCGTACACAAAGCTTCCAGTTTTTCCAGATACTCCAAATATGACCACATTGTCTTTCAAAGATCGAAAATCTAGTTGAACCTCCGAATACATCCCTTTCACTTGGAATGAACCCACCTTTTGCTTCACAAATCCATTCCCAAAGAACGTAATACTGCTACCATTAGCAGTTTTAGGAAGGGAAGTTCGATAGGGGGCGTATAATCTAACGCCACTGAACGCCAAAGATTCCAGTAAGTTGTATGAATCGCCATTAAGGAATAGGTTGTCAAATATACCAGAGAAATTGCCGTGGTTAATTTGTGAAGCCTAAAATTTAAAAAACATTTGTTGCTACATACAACATTGAGCAATAAAATGTGCCGGCTAAACGACATCTTTACAGATAAAATTTCCATCAGAAATTTCTTCATATTGGGATCTCAATTTTGAATTTATGTGTCATACTTTAAACTTTTTGAAGGCGATCAATGTATAGCAAGAATGAATATTTGCATTTTTCCGTCCCGTACTTACAATACATAATTTTTGTTTAACTGTCCCTCCCATCAGGAGAGGCTTTCGACGGTACTGAATGGTTTTAGGGGTAGATTATGCAACTGTAAATAGAGGTTTAAGACTTGAAAATACCATTAAGACTTTTCATGTAATTGATACTTTAAAAAAAGAAATTTTGAAGGGAGAAAACTTTCGCAATCTAGCCCGACCGCGAAATTTTACTGAAATTACGTCCACGGCTAGACAAATTTGGGATATTTCGTGAAAAAGAATTTTCGCGGATTTAACCCTTTGAGGCCCAAGGGGTCTGAAAACGGTCTCCAAAAACAAATCAATACATTTCTCAAATTAGTGGCTGGATTTAGCTCAAATTTTCAGGGCACAGTCATGAAGTATCTAGAATTCGGAAAACAACAAATTTGATTGGTTTCCTGAACTTCCTAAGAATTGAAAAAAATCAAAACATGAAAAACAATGTTTTCTCTGCAGCTGGTTTAGCTTTTTGATCTGACAAGCCTCATAAGTTTGACAAAGTGAAAGGAAAATACAGAATGCCAGATAATTTTGATGTAATTAGGTCAATATATGCTAATTTAATGCTGAGACTCAACATCTTAACTTTTTCATAGCTTTTGTTACCATTTTTTTTGTATTTTAGCTTTTTCACGATAACGGTTTCGTTGATTGATTGTGATTTTTCATATACTTTTTTGTATTAGGTTTTAGAAAATATAAACTTTGTAGGGGCATTTTTGAATATTAGCAGAGCTTTTACTGGTCGAAAGCTTTTACATGAAATTTTATAAAAAAAATAATGGACCTTAAAAATACATGAAAAAATTGTGAATAAAAAACAACATTTGATCGCGAATGAAGTTTGAAATATTTTGCAAAAATAAACTTTCCTTGATACCCACCAAGGAAACCCATGTAGTTTTAAAAACTTCTCGGAATAAGTTTTTGCGAAACGACAAAAAAAAAATCGAAACTGCAAAACCTTGAAAAACAAATGTTTACATTTGCTACAAAGTATCGCTGTTTAAAGATCTACATGAAATTTCAGCGTTACAGGAACGCCATTAGGACGTTTAAAAAAGCAAAATTTGATAAACATACCATCCGTGAACCGGTTGGAAATCCATTCAAATACCATTTTGACTCAGAATTAACGCTAACGTAAGCAATACTAATTGTTTGCGTTGAAACCACCCTTGAAAATGCACTATAGCCTAAAATGAATGAAATAAAATTTCAAGCTTCTTCACCTCTTAAGCCAGCCGCAAACCGAACAACATTCCGACCAACACTGTTTGCAAACATTCTGACCAACATTGTTGGCGAAATAAAAATCAGCTAAAAAAGTCGGCCAACATCTAAATTGATGGCCAACTTTTCATGTTGAAACGGTTTGCTATGTACTCACCAACATTGTTAGTCAACATTTAAACCAACATTTTGAACTATGAACGTCTTTTGAATACCTTTCAAATGTTTGAGAGTCATTTTTATTTCATTAAAAACATGACGTAAACAAATGATTGGGAGAATAGTAATGTTCGCCGTTTTTTCTTTGAAAGGAATTTGTGGCATAACAAACCGTTTTTTCTGAAAGTCAGATTCAGATTGGAATGGATTTCTAATTGAAGGAATCTGTAGAAGAACGGTGATTCTAGTAATATTAATGTTGAACGTTAAAACTGTAAGTAATTCACTTTTGTAGAACTGAATATTGAAGAGGGATATGGAATAAAAGAGAGTTGGGATAATAATTACGTAGGAAATCAGTTTATGTCAGACATATACTAAAGTTAGAGAAGTTAGAGTGACGAATAATTCTATTTAAAGAATCGGGGAGTCGGTTTACCAAAACCATGAAAATTGGGGAGATCGATTTATCAAAAGTATCAAAAATACTATACAAACCTGATTCGTCTCTAACAATTAAATAAGCGCTTTTTGTTGTGAAGGTTACATGAATTGTGTACCATAAGTCCATTTTCAACTGAAGGCTACTTCTCCCGATGACGTCACCACTTCCCATGTTGAATTTAACAAATACGTATCCATTTTGCAGATAAATTCCAAAACTACCAGTCTAGGGAAAGACATGTTTTAAGTGAGTGCTCAGTTCCCTAAAATTAGGGTAATATCTTTTTTTGAAAGACCAATGACGTCATGAAGTCAAGTTAACAAATGTTCTGGATATTAGGAATAACAAACCATAAGTGAGCATTACAAACAGTACTAAAAGTTCTATGGGGATATACATTTACTATCAATTACTGTTCACTTTGTCTGATACCCTGGAAGGCAGGATTCTCGTTGATAGCAGTTCAAAAGAACTGACGCCTACTGAAGAGACTATTTTACGTATGCCATGAATAAATGCTTGGCCCTGGCACCTTCATACATGTATATATCAATAAGTTTAACAGCGTGCAAAACGTCCGGATGCGGTTCCCGTATATTACCGTATAAGGACTGTTTTTTTTCATATATGGAAGAAAATAGTCCATATCCAGTAATAGACGGGACCGAATTCGGTATAATTTCACGCTGTGTTGCAAACCTTACAACTGGTGCGCACCTTGGGCTTATCAACTAGCATAATAATAATCACAGTAACTATAAACCTTGCTTTGCTGTTGTGACATCAAGTACCATAAAATACCATTCATTGATTTTGGTTTGACATCAAATTGAACTAGAATAAACCATTTCCTCTGAAATGACAACCCCGTCAGACCTGTCAGTTGATATGTCGACGAAGCCTGTCCGCTGAATTGTACAGTGAATGGCAACGAGGCTGCCATTTGTTCGAGAGTTTGCATTTTACTTTCAATGGACGTTTGTTTGTTGTTAATGTTTTGGTTGAAGGTTAGAAAAGATTGTTGAAGCTCAACTGCTTTCAATAAATTTTCGGATTGCTTTTGGATCTTAGATTCCGCTTCCAGAACTAGTAGAGAAACAGAACCGTTTCGATAAAAAAAACCGTAATATCCTCAGGGACTGACCAAATAGATCGCATCTGCCTCAATTTGACAGAACAGCCAAACTGTTAGCCGAACTTCGCTGTGAGCTTGTGTATAATCTCAATTTAGCAAATTGCAATCGCTGTACTTTTAGGCGTGGTGGCACTGTACGGTAGAAACCGCAAACACTAACTAAAAGTCTGCATTACCATTAAATATTTTACAATTACTTCCAAATTGAGCGCATACATTCCTATGCCATATCGGGAAAGACATTCATTTGGAGACCTTATAACCACTCATAGCGGTGAGGAATTTGTACTTTACTCTCACTTGTGGTCGAGACTTCCGTCAAGAGATAAAGGCTGAGGTAAATTTATTGACTATGGTCAAATGATTATTGTGGTCAAGGAATAGTCTTTTTACTGCGAACAATTTTCCTACTATTTGGAAGTCCAAAGAGAGGTTTGACCAAGAGAATTTACCGTATTCTACATAAGTCAAAATCGGTTACCTTTGGCTTGACCTTGTACAAGTTGTTTTGTAATATTTGAAGAAGCCGATACCAAATATTCATATCTGATAGTCAATTCATTCACTGTGTTTAACAAAGCTTTCGTTTCTAGTAACACTTTGTTTGCCGACCTCACTGCTTCGCTTACGTACAAATTGGCAACTTCTAAAGCAGCTTGAACTGTTGAAACTAAAATGGTAACAAAAGTTGTGTTTATTTATTAATCAAACAAATTTTTTCAATGAAGCTGAAGATTTTTGAAGAGGTTTAACAAGTTTTGGGCAAGAATGAGAATATCTTTTACGTGGGTACAATTTTGCGTGGATTCATATGATTTTCGGTACTCAAAACGTGCGGTACTTACCAGGGTAAGGATTTTTAGTTTTCTAAAAAATTCTAGTTTTTTCTGTCCAGTTCCCGTTACAAGATAAGACAAGTTGAAATAAAATTTAACAAGGATTGTTGGAGGTGAAAAATACATCTTATAAGGGACTTTTTTCAAAAAAATCCCAATGCAAACTTGAAAAAAAATGTACCCTACGCAGGGCTTTGAGGAAAAACTCTTCGTTGGAATTGTGAGAATGTGCTGGATTGAATTGGGTGAATCGGAGTGCCCTGAGACTGTTCCTGATTTTGGATAAATGCTTTCCATGGATAACAGATTGACTTACAAAACTACAAGAAATACTTTTCAATACCTGCAGATGCCTCTTTTGTTAATTCAGCAACAGATTTTTGAAGTGACGGAAAGCGTTTTTGAATCTGACTCCATTGCGGTAAAGCAGCGGTGAATGTCTTATTGGCTGCATCCAACAGTTTCTGTAACGTCTCTGAAAATAGAAAGAGAATGCAACCGTAATTAATCAAAACTTGTCTTGTTTACAAGTTCATGAATCTATTTACCGGCTGGCTGGAGCACAGGTAAAAAGTAGATTCTAAACTATTTTTTAAGGCTTCTAGTCGTACAAAAGAAGGTGCATGCCCTCCGAGATATACAAATGGGTCCTAAACTAGGGTTTAGGAATCATAGCGCCTACCAAACACTGCTGACTCTGTTCTTTATGACACATAGATACTCATTCACGTGAGAACCACCGGACCATTCCTTCTCTGAGCTATGTGGGTAGTTCACTTTGGAAATATGTTAAAGACTCCAGAATTTTGTTAGAATTTAAGAGAACGTTAAAAAAAATATTTGTAAATAAAATTTGTAATAATTAATTAATTTGATTGGTTTTTATTAGAACCTTAGACAACGTTAAATGAATTACTACTAATAATAAATTACTACAGCATATATGTGTCATACTCTATCGCAAAAATGTACGTTTGCCAGCGAAGCAGTATTCACTGCTTTTAAAGTCCTTATTAAAAGGGACTGTTTGTTGCCAAGTAGCCTGAAGAACCATTCTATTTCAACAAGCACAGTTGCACAAAGTTATTGATACGTGGTATATATTATTGTTATTTAATATAAAACAAAAGTAAGTTATAGCTACCAACTATTTTAAACAAAATAATATTACAAGCAGATATTTGCAACATTGAATTTGTCTCTAGGGGCCGTGGCGACAGGGCAGGGGAGCCATGGCCCCTCCAATGTTTTGCCAAGTAAAGAAAAGTGAAAAAAAGCTTTGTAGCATGATATATCCAATCTTTCTTTATACCATATTTTAAGCAATAGAAATGGAAACTGGAGCAATTAAGGGCGTTTAGAAAAGCTTTAGATTCAAAATTTTCTTCCTTGCCCAACCATGGTGGGTAACAATTTAGAAAACAGTTAAATTGACCCCCTCACTTCAAATCTCGTGCCGCGGCTCCTGGTCTCAAAACAAGACTAATGCTAAATATTATCTCATACACAATAAATAATTAGCTTAGGTAAGGTGCTCGGTACCTGGATGAACAAGAAACATTTTCAGGCATAAGATATGAAGCATGTTACTTGTATCTCATAGATTTTAGACTAAAAATGAGGATTTTCGTATGAGTGGTTACAGATCAACATAATGTATTTCTTACCTTCGAGCTGTATTGTCAATTTCAGGTGACTAGCCCCGCCTCCTTCAACCTTTGCCACTTGCGTGATCCATGGTAACGAATCGTCACGTTGTAGTCGATAGCCTAGCAAAATGTACGAGCCTCGATGTCCACTAAAGAATGGTGCTCGCCCACCCAGCTCCAACAATCTGCTCATAACGTTTGTTTGGTATAACGGATTGATGCTACCTTGTCCTTGTTTCACAATGATAACTATTTTACCAGCTATAATAAAAATAATAGGGTTTACCGAATTTACTGCTTCTCAAACACCGCCTAGCTTTCAAGATACAATTTTCAAAACTTTTTTCTATGGCTACCAATGTATGTGGCTTAAAGCCATTTTCCCTACTTAAATTGATTATAAAGTGAATTTTTTTGTAGAAAACCTTGATTATACGTTCACGTTCATGTAAATTCACCAGAGGCTTCTAACGGTATAGGGTTGTGAAAATGAAGGTCTGGTATTAACTAGGACATGACTATTTGTGCCGTAATGAATCATCAAAAGAAGTTATTCTACCTTCTTTGAAACTTAACATTGGTGAGGATAAGAAGTTCTGTATCAGAACCTTTCGCAAACAGCAAAAATAAGTTTTTTATTGTCTTTTTACTTGCCTCAACAGAGACGCGAATTAAATTTTTTTTTGGCAAAGCGAGTCATACAGAAACTTTAATACATACTTGGAATTCTTTGCAAATACAAAGCATATTCTGATCCAGCTGTTACATCTGTATCCGTCCGAAAATTTCGGACATCTTCAATTTTGCCCGTTCGATAATCAATTATAACTACAGTGTGACCATTGATGTTGTTATGGTATTCCATTTTGTTGATGAAAATAGATGAACGCGGTGGTACATGAATGCCAATACTTCCCAATGTCTCCGACCGTAGTTCTAACTCCACAGCTAGTGAGAAAAACAGAAAATGGGACTAAAAACGTCATCATCGTCAGAATTGACGTCAAAAGAACGACACATTACATCCATACATTATCTCTCTCTTAAGCTATATTCCTTTACAAAATATCTTAGCTAAACTTTCACCTTTAAAGGATCTTCTTCTAAAAGAGGTCGTATACAGGCTGTAAGTACATCTAGCTTGCAAATAAGAGGTCAACATTAACTCAAATACTTAACAAAAAATTTCTTAAATTTGGAAATCAATAACATAGAAACGGGGATCTCTTCAGCAAAATCGGGAAGATCGGGTCACCTTCACGGGCAGATAATACTCTTTTTCGGAAAATAAGCGAAATATAGATATTGCCTTGTTTTGATAATTGACATTACAGATGTAATCAAGTGATAAAGTCTTTTTGGAAATATTTTTATGAAAGTTTCTTTTTTAATGTTAAATGTATTTATTCAAACTTTTGCGTTCCCATGAGACTTTCAGCTAAATAAAATCCTCCTTTCAAACATTGAAAACGAGGCATTTCTGTATTTCTGATTTATTCATTTACGGAAAGGAGTATAGTCTAGATGCTATACTGTTTCTCCGAGGGAACTGAGAAAGATAGAAACAGTGGGGCGGGCCTCCCAGCTAAAAGGAGTACTGGTGTTGTAATTGCAAATGAAATAAAATGAGCGTCCATCTTAGTAGTATTGACATAAATTAGTGTAAAAGTACATAACAAGATCTTACCTGCATACGTTGTGTTCCTTTTCCTCGCTTGTGAAAGAAAATATTGTGCGGCGAGTAATTCACTGTTCGCTTGAGATGCAAAGGTACTGACCGAAATACCTTTTAACTGAAAAGGTGATAAGAGAAAAAATAGCTGGAAGAAAAGACCAAACTTCAGCCCTATCAACAACATTTTAGCGCCCTGTTCTGTCTCTCTTCTGTCCAGCAACGTAAAAATTGACAAAGAGCATTGGAATATGGAATGAATTGATTTAAAAAAAATCGAGCTTATTTGCTTAAGTGTCATTAAAAAAACAATATTTTTATGTAAAAGCGAGGCTAAACAATGGGAATTTTGACTGAATTCGCGGAAATTGACCTAACTTCCTATAAGTGACAGTATTGTAACATGGACATAAAAGAGCGCCTTTTCGACACTTTTTAGAGATTAGAGCACCACTAATACTGTTGCGTTATGGTGTCATTTGACCTAGATTATTGTGTCTAACACCACTTTGCACAGGTAATCAGCGCTTCCTTTTTCAAAATTCTAATGATAATTGTTACCACGATTGTATCGTAAGGTGTTTTAGAGGAAATATACATAAGACTCAAATTCCGCCATTTATTTGAAAGAAAAATCAGTCTCTCTTGGCTCTATGTTTGAAAATACCAAGCGCTAGAGATATGAAGTATCAAAAGTCTCTCATAATATGCTCCGATGGAGGAGTACAGGGACTGAAAGCGTTAAAGCATAACTATCTAAATGTAGCTTAAAAATGCAAGCTTGAAATTTAGTTAGGATACCAAACTTTGCATTAGAAACCACCGATGCACATAGAGAAAGGTCCTATTTCGCATTATTCGAGTTGTCTATGGAAACGCTCGTTTCAAGTGTTTGATTAAGCAAGCAAAATTTGTCTCAATTTGTCGTTCTTCCAAACACTTATAACAAGCATTTCTATAGAAAACTCGAATACTGCGAAATAGGACCTTTCTCATACGCGATGGGAACCTTCATCTACTTACAATCGTTTGTATGGCTTGGACTGATTTATTTGCGTTCATTGCTGACGTCATCGATGTATTGATCAACCGATAGATTTCATTGTATGTATTTACTGCTGTCACAGCACGTGCAGCCAGTCCTTTGGCCTGCTTGAACGAACTTTGATAAAAAGATGAGTTATTTTGAAAAATCACTTTTGGTGGCACATAAGGATTATGAAGAACGAAAAACCTAGTTGAAAATCGGCTATATGAAAGGCCAAAAAGCAAAATGGATAGGGAAGAGAACATAGGGAATCTGGTAGTACTTTTCAGGTATGTTTGTTAAAGGGGTTGAATCAAAATGGCAAACTATTTCAGCGGTAGCGCCATAATCATTCCCAAGCTTCATACCTAACGAAAACGTATAGGCTTTGTCAAAAACAAATTTCCCTGGCAGCCACCCTTTTGAATATGAAAGACTACGCTATGTTTTATATACCAAAATGGAGCTCTCAATGGATAGATTTCAAAAATGTAAAAATATTTTTTTCAAGAACTTTGAATAATTTTTTGTTTGTGTACCACCCCAGTTAAGGGCTTAAAAGACGCCAGAAAATTACCATAAGCTGATTTATAAATTATCAAATTACAAAAATTTTCGCATGTTATCACACTTTTTTATTGCATTATCTTGTGCATTCGTGATCTTGTTGCATGCAAATTTGTAGTGACAAATAAATTCAAACTCGAAAAAGATTCAGTAATTTTTATAACTTTGAGTATAGCAATTTTTTGTTTTACGCAAAGATCAATAAACATATTGCTCATTTTTTCGAGTTCATAATGATTTTAATGATCTCAAGGGTAGTTATAGTATTCTATGACTGTAGTATCCTTTGTTTTCTCCAAATTGGCGAGTTGTTTGCCCCTACAAATTTGTCCCTACAAATATGTATTCGTCTAGAAGATGTATACTCGCTATGAAACTGGCTTATTTCCGGCATTGTTTTGTCCGGTGAATCAGCACGAAGTATTTTTCACTCAAAATCTTTGGACTTCTTTGTCGATCACAGACAATAGAACCACCTTTCAAGTAAAGAATTCGATAGTCTAAGTTTATAACCTTGAGTTACAAAGGACTTTGTAACTCTTGTTTTTCTTCCTTCCGTAAAATTTCCATTCCCGTACAACAAACCTGTTTCCGACCGCGAACCAGACTAACCAAACTACAGAAAAGTCTACCTTTCAAGTAGCAAAGCATTAGATTGCAGTTGATTTGCTTTATGGACAGCCTGCGCATGCGTACTGTTTGTCTCCGCTAGCAGCTTCTGTACCACTTCAATTTGCAGACTAAGCATATTTTGCAGGTCTTCGATGCCATTCTGACCAGCACCGGGAAACGAACTGTCCCATCGTTGAGAACAGCCCTGAAAAAACGAGAATTTTATGTTGAAATATTTTTTTCCTTCCCATTTGTGGCCTATTTTGTCACGTGATTGTCACTAACTTTTGTCTCATAACTTCTAATCCTTTGTAACTTAAACGCCTCCTGGATAACTTAGATTGCAACACATGAAAAAAAACACACAAAAATTGAAAGGGATCAGCTGATTGTGTGCACCTAAAGATACATTAATACCATTTGCCGCTTTTCTAAATAAGCTTCCAAGCCAGGGTTATTTGTAAGAACTTTGGGCAAGGCTAGGATTCATACATACTAAGGGACCCTGGATAAGTGGAACTTTCTACAACCCACTATACTAACATTTTCTAAGTGAGACTGCTAGTTCCAGTCCCTTTAAAGCATAGCTCATAAAAAAACAGTTCGGATAACTGCGACATTCGTTAAGTAGGAAATCTTTTATTCAACTATTGTCTATTTAATTTCCCACTTATCGCGAGTACGCTGTATCATCAATGTTATTTTCAATATTTACAGTGATTGCGAATTTTCACTGCCGAACGATTCGTGACTGTATCAGCCTCATTGTTCTTAACGGCTTTTTGATCTTTGGATGACGCCGTCAACATATCAAAACGCAACAAAAAGGTTCCTGAGGACGAAGTTGAGACCGCATTTAATCTGTGTGTGGTACCTGTGGTTTCAAAGGATATGTTTTCTGCATTCCACTCAATATTAGAAGCGGTAGAACTTCATTCAATTCGATCACAACTTCACCCATGAAATCAGCTTCATTGCCACCATCCGAATCGTAAACTGATATGACTAAACGGGTTAACCGGATTTGATTCAATGTGATGAAAAAGACGTATGTGCCACTGATCGGCCAATCCCATGATGGATCTAACGTTTCTGAAAAAAAAGATGCGGCATGTTGAATTGATATTTTAAAATTGAAAGTATGCTATTTCGCCACACTATTTTGTTCTGTAGACAGGTTTTGACTGCACATTTTCGGCTATTTTGTTCATCAAAAACTAAATGCAGCCGGCAACCTGTACTTGAGTCTTCTCACAGAGAAGTAACGTAAGTTTTGATTTGCCGCTGGAGGAATTTTTGCCTCCCTAATTCTTTTCATTTGCGTACTTTGAAAATCTTCACAAACGCAAAATAACTGTGGAACACCGTTTCTACACAAATTGACTTTCTTTAATTAAGAAAGATCTCTAATTTGACCTTTAGCGCTTTTAGGGGTAAAGTACTCTAAAATTCTCGTACAGTCTGGAAAAAAGTCATTAAAAATCAAAAAATCAAACAGAATCGACAAAAAACCACGAACAAAAATCAGAAAACCACAAAAAATCATATGTAAAAAAAAAAATCACAAAAAATAAAAAAACTCCCGTACCCCTCGCTTTTCCAGGAAAGATCAAAGAGTAGGCCAATTGTGCGCTTTCTCCGAATAAAGAAAAATTGTCATGAAAATGATTGCCTTTAGACAGAGCCAAAAATCGAAAACTGAATATACCCTACGCCTCGCTTTCCG
>JAUBWS010066411.1:0-28752 GCA_032270445.1 Darlingtonia californica
AATTTCCCATATTGACGTCGTAAAAGCATGTTTGATCCCTCATTTGAAAGCTATAATTAGCCCCTACGTCATGAAAGAAAAATAAAATGTCAGAATTCGTTAAACCTGGCAAAATTTGCGGTTTTAGGCCAAATTTAACTAAAATGAATTCACGTCAATTTTTTTGGAACTTTGTCAAATTGTTGCAAATTCATATGGAAGTTGACTGACAAAATTTGAAAACATATGAATTTCTCGTTAAAAAGTTATTTGACAATACACTTCCCATGGTGTAGTTATTTGGGTGTAAAAAATAGTGTAGGTAGTTCTGGCTAATGGCAAATACCTCAAGATCGGCTGACGTCAGCAACTAAAAATAACCGTAAAAAGTGCAGCCTACTTTATCAGAACCTCTTGTCTCTTTTGTCCTGACAATACAAACATCATAAATATAAAGTAGTCAGCCTCGGTTAAATTTCTCTCTGTTATAAAATCATAGTCCCGTTTATAATGACTTTGAATTCATCATCGATAATTATATTTTGCGAAACTAAAGTCTGTTGACTTGACTTGAGGTGTCGAATCGTTCAATTGTGTATTCTCCGAATTCTTTATCACTTCTGATCAGTTTGTTTTTCCCGTGTTTGTTATTGATTTTACAAACTTTGGAACCTCGCTGTGGTGTTGTTTTGCTGGTGTATGAAATAAAAATACAAAAATTGTTACAACTCAAGGTAGCTAGTTAAGGACTACCTAATTGGGAAAACTTCGTCGGGGAAAATTGTTCGCTATTACTAAAAGGTGAAACAAGGGATGAAACGGGGTGAAACATAGCTACGACACCCTCCAGCGCAAAGTCGCCGAAGGCTTTAATAACTATTCAATAAGCAGAAACAAAACAACATGTAACCGTAGCAATATTTGTGACGGTCTACGGGAAAGGGGACATAAAGCCAACCATAATTTGCTTGTTTACCTCTCAAAATCATAAAAAACGTCTACGGAGGAGGTCATTTCTATTTATATAGACCTTTTCTAGTGATTTTGCCAGCGGGTGGAGTATGATCGCGGTAAAAATGACCAAGCCCACTTTTCCCATAGACCGTCACATTTCTTGCCTGAAGCTAAAGCTAAAGCTACCCACGCAGCATGAAACAATAAAAGAGTTTTGCATTGTCAAAGTGAATAGGATGCATTCATTTAATAACTGAAACTGCAAATGCAGCAAAAACCATATATCAATCGTTTATCAAGTGTACCGAGCAAAGTAAATTTTCATTGACGTTTGAAGCTAATTTGGCTGATGAAAATACATTCATGCATTATTTTTTTCTTTTCGATTGTTATCTTGCTTACTCATATTATTGGAATTTGATATTTGCTTGTTTTTCATTGAAACAAATTTGGTTAATTTTTTTCTACTTCTTATCAGATCTCGGTAAAATTTTGATTTTATCGGTGACATTTCACATTTACACATGAGAGGTGGTTTAACCGTGAAGAAGCCTACTGAAACAGTCCGGCCTTGTTTTAATGCCGGACTTTTCTGCGGACTTACACTGTATGAATTAATCGGTAGCTAAGCACATCATTCGCACGTTAAGAAAAGCTTCGAATGTTTAAACTGTTACAGTAATTATCTCTAATTTTTTCAGAGATAATTAAACAACAGCACACTCTTTTGGGACTTCCTCTTCATAAAACACTAAGCGGGATTGTACAAAAAATAAATTCGGGAATAGTCCATACTGCTTCGTAAATGATCACATTTTATCAATGCACTTGCATATCCTGTTGCATGTTACGAAAATAGTTAGTTCATCGACGCCAATCCTTATTCGGCCATTCTCAAATTTTAATAGTCTAACAAAATACTTTTTTGACGTTATCACACCAGCTCTAATATTGCCGCAAAGGAAAAGTAAGTGCAATTTAGGGCTGACGTAAGGCTTAATATAAATATATAATATATAAAACATTTTACCTTTATGAAAAGAAGTTTAAAAATGTGTTTTTTTTAGCGCAAATCACTATTTTGATGTAATTTACTTTAGTGTTTAGTTAATATTTGTTATTCTTTCAATATTTTCTGCGCTAACTCGGATGGTTGCGACAAACATAGAGAAAGAAGCTCTGGTGACAAGAATACATTTTTCCTAACTTTTTTTAACTTTTTTCTTTTTATTTTAAGAGAACGTAAAAATTGTAAAATTTTGGTCCTCTCAGCAAATAGTTCATTTTTATAATTTTAATTCTTTTTTTTTGAAATTCAAAAATTCACGAAATTCCTTGAAATCTCAAAAAGTGGGACAGTTGGACACTTTTATCATTTTTAAGACCTTTCTGAAAAAATGATCTGGAGTAGAACAGTCTAAAATAATTTTTAAAATCTTAAATTTTGAAAATGAAGAAGAAAACTGAACTTTTTTTCTGTTTATGTTACAAACATCTTTGTTGATTTCACATACATAATTTTTTTTCTCACATCTTCATTAACAATAAGTATAAAGTCCCGGAAAGTTTAACAAAAGCACCTCATTTTAGCCCATTTTAGGCTTTTTCATAATTTGTGCCTCCATTTTTCTTAAGTAAAGAGAAAAGCAATTATATTTGAAATCAAATCGGGAAAGATTTTTTATACAAAATTTTTATATCCAAAATTTTACACATTCAAATTGGAACTTTGTAGCATTGAACAATACATTTTGACAATACATTTTGATAAGTTTTGAAAGAAAACAGCTACATGCTTAACATTGCCGCAAAGGAAAAATAAGTGCAACTTGGGCTGACGTAAAGCCTGTTTTCCATAGGGCTGACTTTCCCGCTCGGGATGAATTTTCCGCGCGCTTTTTTCAGCGCAATGAAAAAATGTCCTGTTTCCATCAATTGGCGCACTTTTTCTTATGAATAAATTTAAGCAAAATGGCAGCTGTTGATCGC
This sequence comes from Darlingtonia californica, assembly GCA_032270445.1. Taxonomy (NCBI): domain Eukaryota; kingdom Viridiplantae; phylum Streptophyta; class Magnoliopsida; order Ericales; family Sarraceniaceae; genus Darlingtonia; species Darlingtonia californica. Next base: position 2,923 of record JAUBWS010066411.1, read on the forward strand.
CTATGATTGGCTGGAAAAACAATACCTTCAATATGAACAATAGCTTTCCGTGCGAGATGAAAATAAAAGTTGAAACCAAACCTACTCATTTTTTTTTACGAGCGTGAGCTTATTTCATCCTATGATGATGCAATATATGCTATTTATAGTAAAAAATTCATCCCGCGCGGAAAAATCAGCCCTATGGCTTAGTATAAATTACTTCAATAAAAAACATGTTGCCTTTATGAAAAGAAGTTTAAAACCGTATTTTTTAGCGCAAATCATTATTTTGATGTAATTTACTCTAATGTTCAGTCACGAACAAAAATTATTAAAATCATTATTCTTCGAAGGCAGCCAAAGAGGCATTTTTGCAAAATATCTGTTCGGAGGGCATACCTTTGCTGGAAATTCATATGTGTTCGGGAAAGAATAGTCTCCTGGAAAATTACGATGTGTTCGATAGTCTTTTTCGGTCTCCTGGAATTTATGAAAAACCTGTTACTCTACGAAATAGTCCGCTGGAAAAATACTAGGTGCTCGAACAGGCTTTTGTGCTCGACCAGGTTATTTAGACTCCTGGAAAATCCATATGTGTTCGACCAGGTTATATAGACTCCCGGAAACTTCGTATGTGTTCGACCAGGTTCTATAGTCTCCTGGATCTTTTTAATGTGTTCTAGTGACATCATTTTTTTTTGTCAAGATGGCCTTCTTGGAAAAAAAGAACAGATATTTTGAATTTTGGGCTCGTTGGATGCTTCTGATTCTTGTAAGAAGAACCAATATTTTTTGGAGACAAGAAGAAATCGAAAGGTCAAGGATATTACAAAATATTTCGACCTGTAACAATTTTTGACACACAGATCAGGAGAATAAAGACTTCTGAATTATTACAAAATTGAAATAGAAAAAAATAAACTTTCTCAAGTAAGCCCATGTCCCCATGCTTACCATTGATTTTCCATTAAGAAAAATCTGAAAAAGTAGCTTTATTATAAATAGTACATCGCCATGATAACACTATATTGATCTTATCGTTTAGACTACCATGACAGAGGTTTAAATAGTATTATTTATCTTGATCAGGAGCGTACCTTGGGGGGGGGGGGGTCAATGGGTGCGTTCCGTGCCCTTCGAAACCAGGTGCCCTTCGAAACCAGGTGCCCTTTTTTAAACACTAAAAAATTAAAATTAGTAAGTTAAAAGTGCAAACTATCAATTTTTAATTTGTTTTCTTATCTTTTTCAACAACCTTCCGAAATGTAAATCCATTGTAAAAGTTTATAGCACGATTTACAATAATAATTTTTATACTCCTTTTGGTGCCCCATATTAGGCGCAGCTTTTTCCTATAACTTCAATAGCTTCTGCTAAGTCTGCACGCTATGAAAACTATAGAAACCCTAAATTCTCTGAAAAAATCAGCATGAAAAGTTAATTAAGTTATAGTTAAAGTTATAAAACTACAGGAAGAATTTAAGTAAAATGGCGTGAATATGTATACTAACCTTTGCAGCAACCTCTTCTTTCATCTTTTAACTTGGTTTCAAAAAGCGTAAAGTCTTCCTCTCTGTTTATGGTTCCGACGTTCGATTTCAGCTTTCGAAGCACAAATCGTCCATCAAAAGATGTTTTCTCAACGTCTTTAAGAAAACTATCAAAGGCATCTTGCAAAAGACGCATTTTTGTTGTTTTTCAAAAGATATGAAGAGAGTCTTTCAAGAAACAACTTTCAGACGTCTTTTAAATATCTTGAATAAGACCTACCTAAAAACAACTCTTAGAGACGTATTTTAGACGTCTTTTAAAAGACCTAATGGAGGAGTCTTACGTTAAACGTCTTAAAAACATCTTTGACATTTTGGAAAAGACGTTTTATAGACGTCTAAATAAGTTCTTCTTAAAGAAGATTTAAATCAGACTATCAAAGACGTCTTTTTTACATCTTGTGCCGGTTGGGAGGTTAAACTTGTTTGGCCAAAATATGAGCTGGTGTTTTCAAAATTTTGCTCTAAGGCGTTGCTATGACAACCATTTTGAGTTTAGGTAGGAAAAAGAGCTTACAAAAAAAGCAAAGTTTAATTATCAATAAGTACCTAACTAATAATGATAACACTTTCAAATTGGACTGAACTTAGACAAGGCTAAAAAGCTTTTAGAAATTTATCAAAATGGTAACCATATTGATGACGTCATAGTTATGAAGTCATCAAATATACAGCATTTTTGACTGTTTCGAGGGCAATTTTGGAAATATAGGTAATATAGGTAAAATATAGGTAAAATCCCATTGTATAACCTTTCAGGATCTGAAATGAGAACTCAAAAATCATGTTTTGTTCAAAAGTTATCGATCATTTTCTTGTAAATTTAGTGAAATTTTCAAAACATTCTTATAAAAATTACAAAATTCAAATGCCCATAACTTTTGAACTACTAATACTACTGACTTCAAACTTGGACTGGACTGTAGTTAGAACTTGGACTTGGACTGTAGTTAGATGACACAAAAGTTATTCAAATGACGTCATCAAAATGGTAGCAAATACAATGACGTCATAATTGATGACGTCATCGTTTTTGAAAATTTTTGATCATTTTTAGGGCAACGTTCCACCTAAAACATTTATTTTTGTATAAAAAAATCTAAAAGTGTTTTAAATTTCAATCCTTTATCTTAAAGAAAATCAAAACAAAATTAAAAAAGCTTTATTAGATCTCCCGCAACATTATTTCGTAATAGTACTCTAAAATCCGTAAATTTCAGCATTTTTAACATATATGATCACGTGACAGCATAATGGCAGCCATTTTGAAGTTTTCATTAAGTTTTGGATTTTATAGCAAGCTATATTCCTGCCAGGTTTCATTGCGAAATCCCGGCTAAAAGCGTGTGCCTGTCCACTTTGGTAGATAAAAAAACAGGTTGACTTCTTTCGGCCAGAGGTTGGTTTCAATTTTCCACTGCTTAATGTTTTGCTATAAGATATTGTCTATTTACCGTTAGATGGCGGGATATATTGATGAACGTTCAGATTTGATTAAAAATATCATTTTAAATATCTTTTTAGGGCCTATAATTCCTGTTCATTAAAAAATCGGCATTCTATCATATATTTTCTGAAAAAGCATTAAAACAGCTTTCTTTCCATATCAAACTAAACTCATTTATTTTTTTCCAGTGTCCGGAAATTTAAGTTTGAAAATTAAGCAGTCGAAAAAGTATCTAAAAATTTAACTTTTTCATGTTGTGACTTCTATACGTTTAAAATCTAGTTTTGTTACTCTTGGAATTGCTGACGAGTTGAAACTTTTGTTCAAAAACCTTTGTCGTGCCATGCTCATTTTCATGCCATCAAACTAATGTTTTGAACGTTTTTTTGAAATTTTATCTTGAGGTATTTTTCTGTCGTATACTTTTGTTGTTCCGATTTTTTCCGAATACACTGTAATTTCATTATTCAATCTGATCAGCAATGTGTTGGGGTGTCACACTTGAAATACGGGCTAAATGATTCTATTAAGCTCGTTTGTGATCCCCACTTTGTCGCAACTAAACTGAGGTAATGAGACGTTTTTTGGCAATGAAATAACGAGTTAAAAGTAGAAACGCTTTCACTCATTATCAAGTTACATTTCTTTACGACAAACACATTTTTCAAATATCACCTGAGACATTTGTCCACTTATTTCATTAATATTTCGCAATAGCTACAGCCTGTCTCGTCAAAAACGCCCCGTTTTTAAAAATCTCATGAACAGTATAGATAAATTTTTATATTGTTGTGCTCGTGATGAACCTTTTGATGTTTTCTACAATTAACAACATTTCTGGATACCCTGTATGTCTGATTATAGTCTCGTTTAGATAAGAAGAATTTAGTGTGTTCATGCCGATGGTAAATATATTGAAAGTGTAAAAACTATTGATTTAAAAGTTGTTTAGATGTTTTATAAATACTTAGTTTTTAGTTTGGGGTATCTTTTTTTCATGTTCATTTAAAATTAAAATTAGTTTTCTTTTCTTTTTTCATCTCATTAGTATTTATTTTCTGTCATACTTTAATCGATTTTAATTATAAAAACTAATGCATGCTAGTAATTAACTAATACCAATACGTAGGAACAAAATATAAACAGCTCTCTGATTAGTTTTTCTTGTAAAAAGCCGACAATGTATCAGACTTTGACCGTAAAGGGACAAAATTACATGAAGTTTTCCACTGTTTTGAAAATCTTTGACTCGAATTAGGTCAAAATGACGGTGTTATTGGGAATATGTTTTGTTTCGCTTTTACACTGAGGATAGATGTCTTTAAAAGGTGCAGTAATATTGATTGATTTCAATGTTTTTTGGGGTATAAAATCTCCAAGCTAACGATTACGACGAACAGTTTCAATTTGAATACGAAGCTGGTAAGAGCTTTTAAATAGGTTACTGCTTTATGCCTACTCTGATTTGATTGTATACTGTAAGAAGCACTTATGACTATAACATTTAAGTGTGATTAACAGGGGCGGATACAGACTCTTCAAACCACCATTTGAAAATCCCGAACTTTTCCGACTTTCTGATTAAATTTCCCCGATTCTTCCCGAAATGTCTAAAAAAATTTCCCGATTTTGGTAATTTTAGACTACTTAACTGTGTGAAATCACAACTTTCACATAGTCTCTATCCGCCCCTGATTAACATATCATCTTAGGGCCTGATAGCATGAGATGAGTTGACCCGGGTTGGGTTAAAATGCTGGGTTAAGAATGTATATTCTTCTTCTAATTATGCAAGTACATATAAAAATTTTAAGAAGAGTGTGTGGCTTTAATGTGATGAACAGTATTTAAAATTCAAATACTAAATGATAAATGTTCTGAATTCCAACTTAACGCATGTATTTTTTACTTCGTAATTTCATAAAAAAACTTTATTTTGTAATTCACTACGTTTGTATTGATCTTTCCTCTAATCATCGTTTGATTTCGTAAAAATTTTACAGCTTCCTAATCAAACGGCAAATCTGTTGTAAAGATTAGGATCCACAAACACCCATAACAACCTCTTTAACTCTTTTTCTCATGGGGTCTGGATCACCCTTATATTCACATGGGGGATAAAAAAATCCCCGAACCTTTTTTTCAGAGACGAGAAATGAAGGTAGCTTGAAATTTTGCACAATAGTAATTTACCATGAAAGGTTTTCAATAGATTGACAACAGTTGCCATGATAGCTTGCTAAAGTCAGCATATTTTCTAAAGCAATGGTTTTCAGCGTATTTCTTTAGAGAGCAATGTTTATATTTTATTATTTTATTAGTTATTTTGCATATTTTTAATTTCTTTGCTGTTTTGTCTATCTTCTTAAATTCTTCTTAATGTGTAATCTTCTTAACGTAATTTGAATGTCTTCTTAATTGCTTCTTAAAAGATTTTTTTTGAGATTTTAAAAACAATATCAATTTCTGAATTTTTTAGATTTCTGTACTGAAAAACTGTAAAGGCTGTTTTCAATTCGATGCAATTTTCCGCCTTAAGAAAGTTTTCGCCAACTTTGTCTCTTGGGCATAATCACGTGACAATTTTGGTGGAATTTGATATCAGCTGGCGGTAAATAAAAAGTTAAAACTTTTCAACTTTTTCTCTCGGAATTTTGCGTGCTATTTCTAATGAACCAATCAAATCACGCGAATCTCTTAACTAATTGTAAAATTTATAAGATATACAAAACACAAAAGAAACTGAGAAGATATATTTTGTTTGGAACCAAGTGCGTATTACTCATATATTGTAATGAATCAAGTAAGATATATTGACAACTAATAAAGAATACAGCATACAAATTATAAGAAGTTATAAATAACGCAAAAGTCTATTTTAAACTGGAGTTTTTTCATTTTAGTGTAATTACGGTCAAAACGTCATTTTCTAAAGTTATTATCACGTCACATGCATCTTCCAGCTTACTAGTCACTTTCCCACGTAAATTTTTTAACTTTTCCTCACCCTGAAAGAGACGCAATGAAGTTTAACGAACATATTAATAATTTTTTAAGATTCAAAATATCACTAACTTCTCATATGGCTATGCTTAAATTTCCAAAATTGATATTTTCGTTCCTTTTGTCAATTTTAGCTGATTTTTATATTCTTTAGATTTCTTGAAAATTGCTCATTTACTTTTGAATGTATAGAAGATAGCTCATCTTGTTCTGTCAATTTACAGAGCGTGAAATTCTACCGAATACGGTCCCTTATATTATGTATGGAAGAAATCAGTATACGGTAATAAACGGTGAATAAATTTTTGCACGCTGTGTTATACTTCAATTTTATTCCTCCTTGCACTTAAGTTTCGACTTAAGAGAATCATTAAATGTTTATGAAATCCAAAAAACGAGTTAAGTAATTCTAAAAGAAATCTGAATATTTAATTTAGGCGAGTTGATAAGGTGCTGGACGCTGAGACCGGAGTTCCGAGTTCGACTCTCTTGAGTAGCTTTTAGTAGAAAGTTGACATTACTGTTAATTCTGTATGATACCTTGAGGCGTTTCCATGAAGGAAGAGCCTTCATTAAAAACAGTTTAAAGAACTGACGAGGCTATCCTAGGTTAGTAATAATAATAATAAATAATAAATTACCATCCCTTTATAAGAGATTTGGCCTAGGTAGTAAAAATTCACGAAACCTAAAAAAGCATAGCGCTTGACAGATAAAAAAATAATTGATTATAAATATTGAGAAACATTAGAAACTCTATTATTCCATTGATTACGATCCATAGCAATAACGTGCCAGTGTTCTCTTTCAATATCAGCCTTTCGCAAGGCTTTGTACAACGAACGACCGTACGTCATTTCTGGGGCACCAATCGGGCGCTTCTTATTTACCCAGCAGGAAAGAATTTTTCTTGGCATTCGATCAATCGGCATTCTCGCAACATGCCCGGCCCAGCGGAGCTGTTTTTGATGACATATGCATCAATTGAGCAAAGCCCCAGGCGTTGTAGCAAGGATACTGTTGAGATGTGCTCTTTATAAACGTCACGTAAGTTTACTCAACACATGGCTCTAACACAGCGATTGTGAAAAACACGTAACGACTGTAGAAGAAACTCGGTGAGACACCACGACTCCGCTCCATACAAGAGGGTGGGAAGAATAATCGATTCGTATACTTTCGATTTGACTTTCGATCCTACGTTGGAATTCGCAAAAAAAATTAAGAATAACTTAAGAATATTGGTCAGGCAGATCTGATCGATAAACTGAAAATATTTTATCAAAAGTATGTGAAATACATAGGGAACAGAAAGTAAATTTGCAAAGTTGACTTTCAAGTGAATATGTAATATAAAAACATGCACGAAAGATCGATTCTTTAATCATCAAGGAAATGTGAAAAACAAAATTTAAGAATATTCTAAGAATAATCGAGGCTGAAAACATTAAAACTCTAAGAATATTTGAGCCTGCTCGGAATTTTTTCATTCTTATAAAAAAAAAGCGTGTAGTTTATTTGTTTTATTTTATCAGGAAACCTTCTTCTATCTCTGTAGAAAGCCAGGTATTTTCAGTGTTTTCTGCAAAGCACCGGCCAAGTTATAATTTTATTTTTCTGGGTCTTTTTCACTGTAACTTTTCACCAAATCCTCTGCAAAGCATCGCTATATGCCATGCTAAAGTTTTGTTTTTCTAATCCATGCATATTATAATTCGTCTATACCAGGGCGCCAAACGATTGTTTGAACTTCCAATTGTTTTAAACTTTGTTTAAACTTCAAATGTCTATTTGGCGCCTACGACGTGTTATGGACGTAGAAAAAATGTTTAAGCGACATATTGCGCTTAATTGTTTAGCAGACAACCATAAAATAGGCTTCAACAAAACTGTTAGCACATCGTTGTTTGTAGTTTTTTGTACTGAATATAAGTCTTGTTTATGATCACAACTCATTTCAGTATTGCTATAAAATTATTTGTCTGCTATGTTACAAGGAGTTTGTACCTTTTTTCAAAACAAATTTGTTCACTGGGAAAGCAGCTCCTTGGAAAAGATCTCTATTCGTGGAGAGTGAGGTAAGTTTCTTTTTACAGCACATTTTTTTTATAAAAACATTCAAAATCGAGTTAGCCTTCGAACGTTTCTTAATTTTTTGGATTCTAAGCTAAAAAATGTTCTTAAATTTCTCTTAATTATATAAAAAAAAAGCTGATAAAATTCTTTTTAATTTGGTTTGTATTGCAAGATAATTGAAATTAACAAGTAGAAATGATTAGCCTATGAAAAAAATTACACTAGGCAACCTTCACATAAGATCAAAGGCTCCATCGTCACATATGTGTCAACAAAAAGTTAAAGAGTTATTTCTTGCAATCGAGTTATTTTTTCCAATCGAGTTATTTCTTTCAATCGAGTTATTTCTTTCAATCGAGTATATCTAGAGACACAATTGATGGTGTCAAAAAAGTGCACTCTTTATTCAACAATTTAATTATTGAACACTCCATCGCAGACGAAATCTTTGATTAGAGATAATCATCCATGAATGTTTTTTAGCTACACAACAGTAAAAAATTGACCTGATTACCCGAAACTATTGGGCCTTTTAACCCCAAAGAAGGATAGATGGTATGTCAATATTTCGTCTTTAGATTCAGTCACTTAAAGTTTTTTCCCAAGATAATCGTTTGTCTACACAACCATTTGGTTTTATTTTAATTTGTTCTTCTTTATTTAATGTGTGTAGAAAACTAATTAAAAATGTTAGTAGGAGAGTGACAAGTTGTTACAATGTCATTATGAATTGTGAATATGTAAGAGATAATTAATCTTTAACGACCAATTACTCTTCTCCTGAAATTTTGCTACACCTCTGTATCCGCGCCTGCAGAGCCCCAGTTTTAGGGACTGTACATCTAAAAAAATGGTTCTTAGCTCTTCTATAATCATATCTCCTTCATGCTCTTCAGATATCCCATGTAAAGCTTTGTTTGAATTCATATTCTCATTCAAGTGCTGTATGATCTTGAGAAAATACTTTTCCAGTAATGAACGGTTGATATTTTTACCGTATCTCACAGTTTACGCAACTTTCAACTAAGAAATGTCTAAAACTAAGTTTTAAATTGAAAAGAATAGCCTTCCCGCTTTATAGAAACTTAAGCTTTTACGCTTCCAAAGCTTGCAAAGTTTCATTATAGCCAAGCACTATTGGAATGCTGTAAGCTAATTTGAGCTCATCAAAATCGTGATTGTATTACTTTGTGGTCATTTCTAGTTCTAACTGTGTACGCTCATTATTCGAAATGTAAAGGAGATACGTTAAACTGTTTGTAACTTACATGAAAATTGAAAAATTGAAATTTTCATACTTTAGTGGGGGTATACCACCTAAAATAGTTTGTTAGAGCATTGATTAAATCATGTCTTGATGTAAGGTTTCAACAAAAATTTCAGTAAGCCCATATCACTTTTTAGCCAGACGTAACAACATGTTATAATATAGGGGAAGGTAAAATGCTTGATGTTAATGAATAGTGAAGGCCTCCATATTTGGTTTAGGACGCAAAAATGATGATTTCTTTGCTTTGTAAGTTGTCGAAAAAGCTATTTTCCTGTTCTTATTAGTAGGTACAATAAGAACAGATAACAAATCCTCATCAAATGTAGTTTGGAGAAAACCGTACGCCTCCCATTCCTTATAATTTCACTTTTGTTGGTGTTTAGTTATGAAAAAAATTGCATTTGACCTTTGTTGAAAATAGCTGTTTTATGTTTTATTGTTATGTTTTGTTTTTAATATGTTGATTGAGCTAACCAGCCACTAGGAAAGCGTTTTATTTAGTGTTAATTAAACCAAACAAATAACTAAACCTGAATAAAGTTAGCAGCTCTTCAATTTCATCTCGTTGCTGGAGTACTTTTTGAAAGTTGTAAGTTGTTATAGACTAGTGAACTAGTCGTTATTTTTAGATAGCTAAGAAAAAAATAGCATTGACCGTTAATCGAATTTTGAAAACAATTATCTTTTGAAGAATTATAGAGTGCCAAAATTTACACAAATTTCGTTTTTTACTTTGAAGTGTCATTTTCAAAGTATGTCATTACAGTTTTATAATCGAACAAATAAACAATTACAACTTATGATTATAAACAAATTTTAAACGTGGTCACGGGAAAAACTTTATTGAATGAAAAACTATTTAAAAGTATTTCTGCTGTAATCTGCACGAATTAACAAAGAAACTTACGCATATATTGATCATATTAAGTATCGTAGGCAATTCAATAATCATGTAGGTCCGAACTTTATCGTATAACTTTAGTTGAAACACTAGATTTTATTTATCGCTGCAATATTGAGATAACTGCTTTTATATTTAGTAAGACATATTAGAAAAGCTACCAAGGCATATTCTATACCCGTTGAAAACAAGGTTACATTACAGTTAATGCTACATTTAGGATCTAACAAATTTGAAAATTTGAAATCTTAACGAAACTTAACAAGACCAATTAAAATTTAAAAAAGTAAATTTTCTATTCATCTATCTTTACTATATATTCACGTGGTATACAAGAACATTTTTTAGTCTTGAAGAAACCCACTTAATATTACATTATTGATAAACTCAATATTAAGAGCAATAAATCAAAGCCTCAATCCTTCCTAATTTTAAACATGCAGAAACAGTACCTATAACCTGGTCAAAAATTCGAACATTGGGAATTTTTGAGCAACGTATAACTATACTTTTCTCAATAGCATTAAAAAAGGACAATTTTTCCGTAATTGAAAATTAGTGGTTTAGTGGTTGTGATCACAAAATTCCGAGTTTAAATTACATCAAAAATCAATTAAATTGCCTGATTTTATTTCGAATCAAAGCCGACATACAGCGGTAATGTGGCACCTCTCAATCAAAATGCCGCAAAGCCCAGGTAATGCTTGATTAAAGAAATGTTACGACTGTGAATTTGATGCCACACATGTGTAAGAGTCATGAATGGTAGAAATCTCAAATAGTAGTAATATACATGTTGTATAAAGTCAGCAATTACATTTTTTGTTTTTTTAGACAAAATGGAGTTGTTCCAGGTCTTTGCTATGACGGTAATAACCATCTCATTGTTGACTTGCGCAGAATGTGAGCGATCTAAAGCAACGTGTCAACGACAAATTGTTGAAGCTTGTAGACAGTCTCAGTGCACTCAATGCCAGGCTAAAAGCCACCAAAACTTGGTGAAAGAGATAGGGAAGACAATAAGTTGGTCAGATTTTCAAATGAAATGCAACATCGATCAACTGAAAGTCTTTCTATCAATTCAGAAATGCATGCTTTACAATCCTGAAGACGGGAATGAAGAAATAAGAACGGCTGAGAATGATGTTGACAGAATACCTATGGAAATAAATGATATCATCAAAGAAATAAAATCGTCAGGTGGAGAGCAATCGTCCAGTACAGACGTAGGGGTTGGAAAACATCGTGCGTTTGCTGTGTTTGACTTGACCATCGAAGATGACGAAGTTAAAGATTTAAAAACAAGTTGTACGGATGAGCCGGAAAGGAGACAAAAGTGTTTGAGGAACGATTATCATGAATTGGACCACGTCACGCGTCTCCGCATAAAATGCAACAGGCTGAAATACCTTGGAAGAGTAGAGAATCCGTTTATGCAGTTGTTTCCAAGTTTAAGAGAACTGGAAATCAAAGCGTCCCCAAAGAAAATGCACGTAACGTTAATCGAACTTTACTATCTTCAAAAACTAACACTCAAATCGTTTGATACTCGAATGATATTACACTGTGCTTTTCGGGATTCTAAATGTCTATCAAATCCTGAGGGATTGAAATTCATGAGTCTGCGTTTTGGATCGAAAAACTCGAAGCTTGAAGTTTATGGTAATCTGCGGTTTCCCAAGATCATTAATCGTTTGGAGATATATGATGAGGCAAGTCGCAAACCAACAGGTCCTTTGGCTGGCAATGAAGATGTCCCTGTGCGAAGAGCCGGTGGAGATGCTGCATCAAATGGTGATGAGAATAAGGATGGTAACGAGGAGGACCAAATGATTGACTCATATTTGGAGCCTGAAAGGAAACAAACTGACATTTTTAGCGACATTCACTTTGATTCCATTGTTATTGACTACAAAGTTATCAGACAAGGAAGTATGTCATTAGAAGATTTCAAAAATCAAGTAGTTAAAAATCGCTTTGACATAACAATCGACCAGGCGGATATTTTAGAAGCTATGCCAAAATTACTGGCTATGGGCATTGAAGATAAGTTGGTGATTCGAGTCAAAACTACCGGAGAAGCATATGATGTTCCGTATCTAGATTTAAAGAAAACCACATTTGATGACAAGAAATTTTCAAATTGTCATTATGGACAATTTCTGTTGGAAAAGAAAAAGTTGGATTTTAGAAAGACAAGTGAAGGTACTATCCTATTCATCCGTGGTTATCAAATGAAAATGTCGGAAGTGGTTAACCTTATAAAGTCTTTTAAAAGTACTCCAAAACCTCAAGAGATTCGAGTATTTGTATACAATATTGACGTTGATATCGAGCCTACCGATTTGGTTAATGATTACAGGAAGTTCAGAATCTACCATGTAAAAAAAGGAAGTAGTGGCACAGGATCAGTACAACCAGGAATTAAAAAGTACAATACTCCTAAAGAAACAACTGCGATATGGCCATTCATTTCTTTCCCTGTTCAATTCATCAACTTGAGAAATGCCAAAGATCCTGACCCGATTTTTATGAGAGCAATGGCAACATGTTTGATGATTAACATTGCTGATTATGAAAAGGTTACTTTGAAAACACTGTTGGCAGACAACGAATATTTTTCAGAGTGGAACACTCTAATTGAACAAACAAGGGAATACCGACAAGGCATTTATAATGACTTAGAGGTGGCTAGAACGGAAAGTGCCTACAAGTTCTTACAAGAATACATCGATCAGAGAGAAAATCAAATCAAATCTGTGACTAAAGTCCCTTTGGTATCTTTACAAGTGTTAACCCAGAATGTTCACATCCTTGCACAGACTGGCAGAGATTTAAGAGATAAAGCACGTCATCTGGAAACACTTGATACCATTGAAGATCTTAGTGAAAAAGTTGGCGACAGCTTAAAACAATCATTGACAGCGATTGGAGAGTCAAAGATCTCCATTTTGCAATCTTCTAAAGACAAGTCGGAATCTCTTGGTGACATTGAATTGAAAAAACAAGAAGACTTACTGGCAGAGATTGATAACAGCAAAGAACTGATTGCTCATTTAACAACAAAATTTGATGAATTTGCCAGGGAAGTAGAGACGGAGACAGCAAACTTCAAAAGTGGTGTTAAACTAGCCATGGGTTTGGCTATAGCAGAAGCAGCCGCTGAAGCTGTGAATACAATTTTATCGATATTCAGTGGTGGATTCAACCCAGTGAAGGCAATACGAGCTGCAAAGAAGGCTGCAGATTTTGGGAGAAAGTTGACCAAAATTATGACTGTTATAAAGAAAATTTTCGAGCTTTTGAAGAAACGTAAACTGATGAGCACCATGTTTAAAAAGATCAAGGCAGGGTTTTTGAACAAAAAAGTTAAAATATCTGGTTTCTTTTCGCGGCAAAAGAGAGTTCTTTCAGATTGGTTGTCAAATAAAGCTACTGTTCTGAATAAATTGGAGACCAAAGATCTCACTAAGCTACAGTCTTTATCTGAGAAGATTAAGACTGGTCTAAAGAATTTTGAAAACACAAAGGACATGGTAAGCAACACTGTTGATTTCCTTAAGGCGGAGCGAACCGTACGAATTGGCTATGATCCTGGCAACCCAACTCAATCTGTGACATTACAAGATAAGAAACTAGCTACAGTGAAAGAAACAGTTGATGAGTTTAAAGACAGATTAGCCAAAGAAGCAACCGAACAAGGACAAAAACTAAACGCCATTGATGTCTTTAAATGGACCATTGCCAAGGAACACGTAACTGGAATGCTTGATACAACATTATCTGATGATGTACCCGAAGCAACAAACTACCGCACAGCACTTTTAAAACTCATAACAACAGGAGAGACACGAACTCAAGCGTCAATTGATAGTGCTGCGTTGGAAACAAAATTTGCAGCATCTACATACGCCTGGGGATTGTACTATCAAGAAGCAGTCTTTGCTGGAGAAGAGATAGAAATAACGCAAGAAGATATCGACAAACTCAATGCTCAAGGTAAGACAGATAATGATCGACGAGATGCAGCAAAAGAGAAACGAAATTCAGCTGAGATAGATGTGAAATGGGAAATTTTGGCAATCAAGTTGGAAATGGTAAGGCTAAATGAAGAATTCTGCAACGCATATTACTATTTCCATCTTGAGAAGTGCAAAGAAGATCTTCGTATAGGTCCTTCAAACACTCTAGATGAGATTCTTCTAATTCAGAACATGCTCCTTTATCAATCAAATCAAAAATTGAACGATATCTATCCTCCACCTCAAACCTTTACTGATAAAACTATTACATTTATGAAACCTAAATATTGTCAATGTCTAGCAGAACTTAACAAAATCACAACAAACGAAGGCACAAAGAAAGAAGACAGAAAACGCCAAGTGGATGAAGTTTATGCGGCAACAAAACGGTGCATTGAATCTGATGGGTATACATATCCAGCTTCAAATAGAGGTACAGCAGAAGAAGCAGACCGGAAGACCACAAACACATTAATGACAAAATGCACAGATAACACCATTGTGAAAGACCTAATTGATAATGGTGAATTCATGTACAAATTGGATATTGATTCACCGATTTTCAACTACCATGAAAGGGTTCGGATTGATGAAATTAAGTTATATATGAAAGGAGCAAAGACCAATAATGGAGTTTTGGAAATTTTTGGAGAGTCTACTGGGGTATCTGAAGATCGCTTCAAACATAATTGCTTCAAATTTCTTGGTGAAAAATGGAAACGCACTATGTCATATTATTCACCAGCTTCAGTCAAAGCAACGGCCGGTGGTATAGCCAAGCGAGATATTTCTGATGAAGACTGGCAAGAAATGAAGGCAACAATAGACGAAATCAGTCGAAAACTAGATGTAAATCTGGACAATGGAGTTACATACATTGATACAGGCAATATTCACAAAAGCTTTTCAGGTGTATTCCGAAACCCGACCGTATTTTCTACATGGATATTCAAGGTGTCCAATAACAGAAACCCTGGATTAGATCTAAGTGGCGTTGAAGAAATCCAACTGAAATTCTCTGGAAGCTTTGTATCAGCAGGAGATACGACGGCGCCCTATCAGTGCAAGGCTGTTGATGAAGATTTGCTCGAGGAGAGCATTGAAGCAAGTAAAGAACCAAAAAGTGAAAATAAAGACGAAAGAAATTATGATACAGGAGAAGGTAGAATGTTGTTACCCGTCCAATATGGCAAGGAGAAACAGCCTGAGACGAAAGAAGCAATGCAAGCAAATAAGGCAACAAAGAAAAACAAGCGACCTAAACACAGACACAACTCTAAAACAAAGCACTGGAAATAAATCGTTTTGATCACTAACATCACAAACTTTGGTAACAGAGCAAAAACGTATTCAATACAGTAACAATTATGGTTGTCATTTAAATATTGATGTGAAGTCTTGATTAAAGTTTTTTTAAATTGTTTGAATAATATAATCAAATTTTATACCAAATAAACACTGACCCAGATAAATGCATCCTGGTTAAAAAGAATACTAAAGTAAAAGTCATCGATTTGATTTATTGGTATTTGATTTATTGGTAAATCATCTCCTAGACAATCAACACTATTTTGTCTGAAACCCTTACTATTCATGTATCATAAATTATTATTGTTATTAATATGTACTTGCTAGCTTAATTTTATATGTTACTAACAAATACTAAAAATTGTTATTGTTAACGAAACGAAACTAAAAAAATGAAACTATCATTAACCTTTTTACACTACGCTGTATCTTTTTGAAATTTCTTAGACTTTCAACTTCTATTTTTGGACACGGGCATTACATTAAGTTGAATTTGGTATCAAAAGAGATATAACATGATGTTCTTTTAAACTGGCCTCTTAATTTTGATAGTTGATTTTCCTTTGTTTGGAGTTTACTAGTACAGTATTTCACGCTATATAGGTATTTTCACTTATTTTGAACCCAAATACGCGTCCCGGCTTTTAAAGGTTAAGGAAAAATAACTTCTCAAAAATCTCCACAAAACCACTTGAATCAGCTACAAATTAATTAAAAAGAAAAAAACCATTAGTTTCCATATTTTCCATCTGATGTTTCAAATAATACCCATAACATCATAACAATGTTAAAAAAATAACATAACATTTACATTTATGAACAAATTCCTTTTTTTTTGTTTTTGACTGACAAGCTTATTATTATTTAGCATTTCTTGTCTTGTCAATCAAAAGGGGGCTTGGTCCACCCGCTGGCAAAACCACTAAAAATCGTCTGTGGAGAAGTGCATTTCCATTTAAACGACACGCAAATGGAAATGCACTCCTCCGCAGAAGTTTTTCATGATTTTGAGAGGTAAGCAAGTAAATTATGGTTGGCTTTATGTCCCCTTATCCCATAGACCGTCACAATTTTCTCTTGGTAACGAACTTGCAAAGGTGACATTGTAAATTATATTCTTTATAACATAAACTAAAACAAAACAGCTGTAAACGGCTGTAATTCAGAGACTGGTAATGTCGTTATGTTTCAACATTGAAATAGTTAATCAGTCTTTTAGCTTTTACTTTAAACCTAGGCCAATTACTTCAATTAGCCGAAATACAAGCCCAAAATAAATTTTTATCGAATGTGATGACGTCAGCAAACTTTGGCGATATGAATATAAATAAACTTTTTTATGAGACAGAAAAAAATTCGGCAAGGCCCAATATTCAATAATAATAATAATAGTAATAATACAAAAAAAAATGATTTTTTATTTCATGCATCCAAAATTTACATTTGCAGAGGAAATACTAATGCATATGTATGTGCGGCGTGATATAAAAAAATTATAAAACGTATAAAGTAGTACAGAAATTACAAAACGTTTATCAAAGTGATATGTTTTGTCCTCCAAACCCGATTCGTCCTCAAACAGGAATTCTCCTCCATGACACAGGTACTTCCATGGGTTAACGTTCTGATCTTCAACTTGTCTTATTCGGAATATTCAAAAGTGTTTCTCATTGCAAAAAAAAACAGTTTATATCGTTAACCAGACACCACCCGATTGTTGATGTTTTTATATATTCTGTCGGGCATAAGTTCTAAGTCCATGTAAGACAAATATTCTTTTCATAGCTGTAACGTTACAAGTTTTTAAAATCTTTTCATGTCAAACTATTAGAAAACATATTTAGTCATTGTCTTTGGTTTTATCAGAAAATTTGATAAATTACTGTCTTTTTCTTCTTGACATTAAAGTTTTATCCGTTGGCTTTGAAGTCATTGCATTGTTTCTTGAAATTTACCGATTTTCAGGCTTAAATTCTGTCTGATACTGTATTCGGACATCACAGGGGCCGCGAAATATATTTCATTTTACGGGGGGCTGGAAGTCAAATTTTATAAAAAATGCGATTTAAACGAGGAAAAATCATTATTTTTATTATTGTTAATTTGAAAAGACCATGATTGACAAAATTATTAGGGGGCCTAGAGCCGTGCTTTTGATCAAAATAAAACAGTTTTTATAGAAAAAAGCAAGTCTTTGTTAACAGTATTTTATCCTGCAAATCTTTAATTGTTCAACTTTATTCTACCTTATTTTAGCCAGGTAGATAAACATATTAGTGTATTAGATATTTTGGTACTGTATAACCAGGAACCTAGCTCTGACTCTTTCCCTATTAATTTTGAGCTGATATTACGAGAGGGAAAGAGAAAGCCAAAGACATTCTATACTAACTGTCAAACTATAAACAGATGTTTCTTTATTTATAAATTTAAACTTGAAATCCAGTCAATTTCCCGCTCCATTTATACTATTGTTTTATGAGCCAATCAAAATAAGAGCACGGAATTCCGCGCTGGGTTATCTATGGCCCCTTTTCGCCATGAACTTTGTTCAAAAAAAAGCGGCAGAACTGTGGCAGATATTGTATTTAGATTAGATTTAGATTTATGGGACAGGGATTAAATTTCGCAGATTTAGCGCAAAATTAAAGCAGAGTGAAAATTTTTTGAGTTATCCACGAAATGACATCTGAAAAATTACAAAAATAGGTGAAAAATGCAAAAAAATACCGAACATCATACGTTGGAACAATAAACTAGAGTGTAGGGTGTAGACTAATTTATAGTTTTCCGTAATTAAAGCCCAATGAAAGCCCATTTTAATGAGTGGTTATGCAATAAAAATCTTAAAATTCCCTTAAAAGGTTTCTTGTTGCCATCTGTGAAATTTGTGACAAATTATGCATTCGTGAAATTTAAATATTTCGCAGACAAGCAATCTGTGAAATTCTATCCAATTAACGTATTAAATTCCTTGATTTTGAAATGAATCTTCAGGAGACTCGAATAATAAAGTGTCTTATTCATTTGGGGATTGAGAAATCAATCCTCTATTTTCTTTTCAGTTTGCTCACCTGGGTACGCCACTGCCAATTTATATATTATACAAATCGATTTCACACTTCCATTTTGACTTACAAACCAGTTACACTATCGTTAGCATATGCTGAGCTGTGAAGCTATCGTTCAGTGTTTGAATAATCAGATGTACTGCAAATTACCAGATTTTCAGTTCTAATTCAATATTATCAGGCCGGTTACATCGATGTAATCAGTGTGAAACATATCGTATAAACTGCTGCAATGGTAATCAAAACTGCTATGATAGCTCCTCCTCGCAGGAATTTAATACAGTGTAGATGAATATTAACAAAGATGGGTCACACAGCCTAATGAAACTACTGCGTACAACATAAAAAACGTTTAGTTCTATTATCTATGCGATATTTTAACTCTAAGTGCAGTTAACGTTTACATCAAAACATGGTGAAATCAAACACATAAACCAACAACACATATATTGCACTTGTAAGTCCAAACTCTTCTCAATGTCAATCTTGTAAAAGATGAAACGGTATTTCAATTCACGTAACGAAAATTTTCTATTCCAATTTTGAAACAAGCTATGTGGCTAGATTTTTGAATCCATACTAAACAGAATTTTCTCTGTTTTCCTCCAATCATTTGTCAGTTAGTGCAGAGTGTGAACAGTGAAAAATAATTTCTTATTTATGTTTATGACTCCCTTCATTTCATTGCAGGTATGAAGTCGCTTCTTTTTCTCAGAAAACGACCTTTTGATTGGTTAACTAACCTTATCGTGCCTATTGCGCATGCGTAAAATGAATAAGTGGAGCTAGAAAAAAATATACGTTTACGTATAAAAAACTGTAATGTATGGAGATAACAAACCGCCGTAGTAATCGAGCCGCAAATGATAAAGATCGCGCTGAGGGAGAAAAAAAGAGATTGGAAAAAAATAATACTCACCTCCGTAAATAAGGTTACTCAGTAATTAGTAGTTTGCATTGATAATTTAATTTGACTGGGATTGAGGTGGGACATAATCAATTCTAAATTGACCTTGCATAAACTTCCTTGGTAAATTGCGTAAATATTATCAATCAAGACAAAGCTAATAGCAATTATTTTAAGTAAATTGTTCAATTTCTGTATAAAAATTAATATGAATTTTGTTTTTTTTCACTCTGTTTGAATAAATGTCTCAAACAAGTTAGTATTAGTAGAGGCCATTTGCTAATCCACCTTTGATTATAATGCTATTATACCAATTCAATTCGTTCATATAGCACACCACAAATTTTGAGATTTTTCGTACACAAAACGGCGCTGAAAATTCCTCAAAAATCACGATCATTCCAGAACCTATAATCACACAGTCACACAAGCCGAAAAATTGTATCAATTTTGCGCCATCACAATTTAAAAAAATACCAATCAAGTCATCACGAAATACAATTTTGATTAAGTCACACTTATAGTACCCGAAATCTGGAATACCAGATAAATGGACTTTGTAAAAGCCATTGACATTTGCAAGTTGAACTACTAACTTTGGTCGGTACAGAAGATAAACTTTAGAAAACACTCCTGTCAAATGGGACATTCACTAGGTGGAACATTTGTAGGTGGGACATTTTCTATTCATTCTCTGCATTGGTCATTTCAGTGTGTATACAAATGATTGTAATCAAAATTTGCTGACACCAAAAGTAACTTAAATTATCTTTCTTGAAAGGAAATCCTGATGCACCTTGCAGGGTTATATAATTGAATTAATTAAGAATTCAATAGTCTTCGTAGAGAGTAATCTTGATATACTCATCGATCCAAATTATGCTCAATCTAAAAGCATCCGACGGGTCCAAAACACAGAACAAAGTAGTCTATCAAATATACCACTCCGGGCATTTTGCCCTACTTCTGGTCTATAGGCTGACGTCCAAAACCTAGTTCTTCCAACATGGGAAAAGAGCCAATCAGCGTATCTATTTTTAACAATCGAAGTTTAATGTTTATAGTTTCCAGACTCCTAACTTACTCAGTTTTGGACGTTAGCCGATAGACCAAGAGTAGGGCAAAAAAGCCCGGAACCGTTTATCGGACAGACTAAGAACAAAGTATCTCATTTATCTTAACAAAACATCGTGCGAAAGTCTGAAAGTCAAACGAAATGGTCTCGAGACAGCACGAACAATCTAAGAAACTAACATTTTCGTCAAACATGTAATAATTATGGAGCCCAAACACAAAGTATTGGTTGGTTAATCGCCATCACGATTCCAAAAAATACAAATCAAGTCATCATGAAAACACAAAACAACCTTTCTTTTCTTCCAGGAAGACTATTTAAACAAAACATCTGGCAAAATTCTGAAAGTCAAACGAAATGGTCTCAGGACAGCACAAAAGATGTAGGAACCTAACATTTTTGTCTAAACAACTAACAATTCTGGAGCCCAGAACACAAAGTATTTGTTCTTTTTACCCAGATACATAATCTTGCTGAAATCAATTGGTCTTAGAACACAATTAAATTTTACATGAAGCAATGCAAGAAATTAGTCCGTATTAGTCCTTCTCTCTTGTATCGATGTGCAAGATTGGAAGAGTTTGTTTCGCTGATCTTATTAGTTAACTCATGAGTGTGAGTTATTGCAAGATTGTAAAACCGTTTAAAATGGTTGAAGAGTGCAAACGCAACCATTTTAAGGCCAGATTTTAAAACCGTCTGCACTTCCATTTCTTAAATTATGTTTACTTATGACTCAAAAGAAGCGTATCTCTAATCATATAAATATATAAGTCCAGGTCCAGTCCAGTCTTTTGCGCAATTTTGATGATGTCGTCAAAATATAGGATTAAATATCTCACGTTTGAAAAGTGATATCAACTTCAAAGCTTCACACATGTTGAACACTATTGATAAATTTCAGATTTTTTTTTTTTTTTAATTATGCTTACGCCACAAAACATTTTAAAGATTTGTGTTTTGTTAACGAAATGCTGGTAAAAGAGTATTTTCATATATGTGACGGTCTACGGGAAAAGGGGGCATAAAGCTATCTATGATTCACTTGTTTGCCTCTCAAAATCATTAAAAAACATCTGTGTAGGAGTGCATTTATATTTAAGTGACACGCAAATTGCACGTCGCTTAAATAAAAATGACCTCATCCACAGACGTTTTTCCTTGATTTTGCAAGTAGGTGGAGTATGATCGAGTTAAAAATGACCATGCCCCCCCCCCCCCTTTTCAATGTTCATGACGTCATCGAAATGATATCACTCTCATTTAAAATGTTTTTCTGACGAGTTTTCATAATGGTATGTAATCTCAACTGTTACCAAAATCGTAGGATCGATGAAAATGATATGCATGCCTTACCTTTCGAGCGCTTTTTGAAGGTCCGTTTAAGCTTCAGTAATCTTTAACTCCGCGAGAAACGAAGACCAGGTTTGTTGCCAATTACTCACATCAGGCATAGTTGGTACCATCTGCCTAGACAAACAAGTAATCTGGTTAGTGATACATTTGTTCTCATAAATGAATGTTATTTTAGGGTGGAAGTACACTCAGTTTTGAAATCCGGTCTTAATATGCTCGAGTTTGCACTCTTGGACGAGAAATGGAAGTGGGTACATTTTTTAATTTTATAACTGCTACATACTGTATGCAATTAGCAACCTCATTTTCAGGGCTTCTTTCTTGCATTTTTATATGCTTTTAGCTTGAGAAAAGGAGGCCCTGGAAACGGCTGATGAAAATTTGATCAAATCGGGCAAATTTCAATTTATATAATATGCACATGGCCATCAAAATCATTTAAAATGGGTGTACATGTATAATTTCCCTGTGTGTGTAATTACTTTTAAGGTTTTGGATGGTCACTAGCATATTGCATATTAAATTAAAAACTGTTCAATTTGAGCAAATTTTTTTATTCCAGGGCCTTCTTCTCCATATCAAAAAGCTGAAGTGAGGCTCTGGAGAGGAGATTGTGCAATTAGCTTGGAGTTTTCTTATGCGTGTATCGTTGAAACTAAAAACAAAAATCGAAAAAAATACTATGGGGTGGCTCTTCAATTTACGACCTTATAAATGGAACCACAGTATCGACTACGCGTATACATCGCTTGCTCGTTGTAACCGAACTTTTTCTATATGATGTTTCCGGTTAGAAGCCATTATGAAGGATAAATCTTACCTGTCATTTGCTCGTTGTAGCCGAACTTTATCTGATTGATGTTTCCGGTTAGACCCCATTATGAAGGATAAATCTTACCTGTCATCACAATTCAGATGTTGTTGGTGTTCCCATGCTATAACTAAACCAAACAAGCCATATATCTCGCGCATCAAGATCAATTAAAGGGAGCCTTAAACAATTTTTCCCCATGAAGCAGATAAATGCAGACGCAAACATTTACCATTTAGAGCTGTCCGAAGAAGAAACTTTGCATGATTGACACATTGTCTTAACACCAAACTAGGCAGGTATTCAACAAATATGATTAGAAATGACCCGTAATAATTAGAAGAGACAATCTCTAGTCAAAACAGAAATATTAGCATATAGAGAAATTGGAATTACCCATTCACACGCGTTTTGGCTGCGACAAGTACTTCAAACACTGTATATCGAGTGGGATTCGAACCCACGACCTCTTGCTTGCCGGGCAATGAAATATTAGCATTTCATTGTTTTTCCACTACATAGCGAATCAACCGTGAAGATCAACATCAGCCAAAAATATTTCATTAAAATTGTTCTTAGACAAACTTAATGCAAGAATTATTCTTTCTTTAGTTTTACAAAAAGATTTGCCATCAATTTGGATGATTTCAACATGATTGCATCAATATTGAACGTGCTAGCAAGGCTCAAAGAATTTTACTCACTTTCAGTAATTATTGACACCATTGTGAATTTCATCGATATCAATCGTCAATATCAATGGTAACGAAAATTCACTAAATTTTACAGAAGAAATTTGTGTCAAATTATAATAAAATTGTGTCAAAGTTTAGGAACTATAAAGTCTTGTTGACTTATTTCTAACATATTATCATTGTCATTATAAAAAATCACGGTTGAGAAGCCTATTGTTCGAGCTTTATTGTCATACTTTTCTTTGAATTTAACAATAGACGTTTTTTGTTTAGATCACTTTTTGATCACGTGATCAACATATCCCTTTGCGATTTGTCAATTTTTAACACATGTGATGAAAAAGTGTGCAAAACAAACCAATTTTTTGACCTCAAGCTTACAATAATAGGCTTTTCAACCGGGATTTTTTATAATGACTATGATAGAATGATAGAATGAAGTATAAGAGCGCAACAAACAAATAAGGTATTATTAGATTTTTCTCAATTAAAGTGATTGATAGATTCTCCTTTAAAATAAAGCTTTGGCAAGCCAGGAAGAATACTCTAACCTCGGGTTTTGCATCATTCAAAAAACAAATTCGAGATACAAGGGAAAAACGAGGGAAAAACGTGCATTCGTTGAAACAAAAAATCGTAAAATATTCGCAGATTTGCTAATATTTGAAAAACACTCGCAGATTTGCTAGTTTATGAAAAAACCCGCAGTTGGCTAGTTTATGAAAAAACTGGCAAATCTGCTAGTTTTTAAAAAATAACTTGCAGATTTGTTAGTCTTTTAGAAACTCTTAGGGATTTTTCTTTTCCTTGTTATTCTTTGGCACATAGGAGCGACCGTAACATGGCTTTTGAAATGTATGTCAAATTTAAATGGTCATAGAAATCATCCATCTTGAAATTTTTTTTATACAAATGATGAACACTTATGTTTGAGCTTTTAATAACCTTTCTTGGCAGTTTTCATCTTGAACAATTAATCAAAAGCGAATATTTTCAAGTTCAGGTATTGCAATTTAAGTGGCCCCAAAAATGCAGGTCAATTTGTAATATAAAAGGTAACGAGATTTTACAATATTTCATGGTAATGTTGTTAAAATGCAGGTTCAGGGCTCATAGAATGCAAGGCTCATAGGCACAAAAATCCTAAATTACCGCAAAATATCTTTAATGCAGCCTGAAAATTCCTATTGAGGATGATAGTATACTTAAGTTGCATCATCTCTTACTCCACAAAAAAAGTAGTTCAAATGTAAAAATTCTTGACTTTTCTACACATTTACAAAAATAATATGCAGAGTTTTTTAAGTAAATGATCAATGAACGGAAAAAAATTTCAAACATTACATACACCTAATATGGAGAATAAAGTACCAGTAATTAGTAATTATCTAGGGCAAAATTAAGCCTAAAATGTCTAAATGTGTGCGCGTAAAATCTTGAGCATGGTTTGCTGGCTTGAAATGACATTCGACGACTAAAGTAAAGAGCATGACAAAGTAGAAGAGGCTAAAGAGGTAAAATCAAAAAGAATAAATAAATACGAGAAAGAATTTTTCTATAATTGCAAAACAATCTCTGTATGTAGTGAGTTGAATGGAAAATGTCTTGCCTTAAAAGAATGCAGCAAATGCAACTTGGTTTTGAACATCACAAGAAAAGATGGTGATCATTGAATAGCTAAAAACTAGATATGGTCAGAGTTGCTGAATATAAACGTGAACAATTCGCCGAGATTTGATAAGAGCTTTAATCTCCTAACTATGGATTTTATTCTTCAGAATAAGAAAATTTTAATTATGACGGACTTTAAAGCATCATACACCCAGATATTACTGCCTGTGTCGAATATCATTAGAAGTAGGTTTAAATTGTCTTTTGGAACACCCCTGAGTTAGTGTCCCAGTCAAGTCCATCCCAGTGATTACCTAATAATGAAATGAATGATAAAAAACATTTTGAAAAATATCAGCGTCCCACTTCAAATTCTTATTATAGATACTTAACTCGCCCCTTTTATAATTTCATACTACATAATAAGTATTTTTTAGAAAAAGCCAAGCGAAACACAAGTTTAATTTTCCTGGCCCTAGCTTTAATCTAAGTCTATCCCCAGTGGAATTTCAGAATGTTTTAAAGTCATTCCAGTGAGGTTTTGATTTCCACTGGGGTATCAAGACAGGGATTTTTTGGTAATATTTCGTCGTTAACTGTACTTAATGTGAGTTGAAAAAACAACATAATCGAAAAAAAAACAAATGAAAATTTACTTTAAGTTTATTTATATATATTTATCAATTTAAAAACATTTGTACATGACTGTCAGTTTCACGCTAACAAGCGATCATCAGATGTGTAA
>JAUBWS010066456.1:0-10522 GCA_032270445.1 Darlingtonia californica
GTTAGATCCAATTCTACAACGTCTCAAAAAGTGACAATGATACTTATGTACTCAATTAACTTGCAAATGGCAACAGGTTATTTCGAAACATGTCATGCAAAATATTATTTTATTCATTTAATTTTTTTAATTTGGAAATAAACCTTTTTGCGGATTTTGATCATTTTTAAGATTGTATTAAAATAGAAAATGCACTTTGCTATACAAAATAGTTCAATATTTTTCAGTCAAGTTAGGAGACATATTTTAAGCTGCTAGTGAAAACAAGCTAAATGGGACTAAATTTTTGTATATCGTAATTTGTGGTGACAGCGAATGCAAGCCTGTTCGTCTATCTAGCTAATGTTATGATTTTTCACTGGCATCGAAAGCTGAGTTTTGAGAAAATTGATGTTTGACGATGTAAATTGTATAAGGATTTGTCATTTCTATCACAGTGTCGACCTTTTGATGTAGATAGTTTTTGAGTTGGAGTGTTGATTGGCAGAAACCTTATTCCTTGTTTGCTTTTTATGTATTCTGAAACGATTGTGTTTGAAATTTGAGGATGTGGCTAATTTCTTCGTTTCATGGTAACTACGTGCCCTGTTTATCGCATGTACATTCGGCTATCATAGAATGTTCAGGTTCATGAAATCTGATTAATTTCATAACAGTAGAAACATCAGACATATGAGTTTGGTTTAGCTTTGTTTTACATCATTTGGAATTATTACTTTTCGTTGTTCAAACAATGAAAAAACATAAAAAGAGTTTATATGAATGAATGTATGGTAATTTGAACCACCCAGACTTGTCATTAGAAATATTTTTTCTTTCTCTTCTGCATGTAAATATATATCTTTTCATGTTTCATAATATCTTTACTGATGTATTACAAGTATTGTTTCAAGCAACTACATCTGTCTGAACAGTTTCTTACAATGGAAAACAGCGTTTATTAAATTCTTTTGTTTCTGTTTTGTTCTGTTCGTGTTTCAACAGTTTTTCTTTTCTTGTATTTTCGTCTCACCATATCGTTCAGTAGTCTGTTTTATTCTCTAGTATTGTTTTATCTCCTTGAGTAGACAATGATTTAAAGGTAAAGGAAAAGCTAAACATATAATAGTCACGCGAACTACACATAAGCCATCAAAAACGCCCCTTGCTCTCATGTCATTCAATACACAAGACATATCTCTATTGAATATAGTGGTTTCCAGTTGTCAAACATAACACTCTTGCTCGTCTGAACAAGAAAACTTTATTGACACGCGATTCCTCTGATAAAATTGCCAGTCATGTGACAAGTTGCAATTTCCCTATCATGATAATTAACTGTCTGTTTAGATACTTTTTGGTATTTACTTTCCGGAAAGATAGGGTTATTTCTTATGCATTCGATCTACCAATGAATAATGAGGTCTGTTAACGCTAAATACGTTCTATTTACTGTGGAAAAGTCAATGCTAGCCAGTTACAGTTTGCAATGTAACAATGAGATTGGGAATTCCATTTATAAGTGATAGAAAACCTTAAGTAAGAGACGAGTTTTGTATAGACAACATCCATATTTTTTTTAAGCGCTCATCAATTGGAACTATTATTATTCATGCTGTGTATTTAAGCGCTTTATCTATATGAATGAACTAAGAAAGCTATTACCATGGAAACTGTGAATTTGTTGACTAAAGTCATCAGGGGTCCCCCGTTCATTTATTCAATAGGAAGAAAAAAATCTTCGTTTTTACGCGAGAAAATTTAAAGCCATGGGCGATTTCCGTTTACAATTCTTGAAAACACACAAAACCACCTTCATAGTGCCGGAACGCACTGGTTATCGAAGACTATGAGAATTTCACCAGTCCTATCTGGGTTCCGTTTCCGCCAACAGGAAAAGGGCTTATTTCCTGGAATTTGCATACTGTCGAACCTGAGCTTTCCTGGATTTCTTTCGAATAGCTTAAGAACTACTGTGTCTGTCACCAAAAACTAGAAAAAGTCAAGTCAAATGAAAATAATAGAATTATAAGAATGCCTTCTGCTCATTACAGATCAGAAGCAAATGGGGAATCAAAGTGCATTACTTCTAGAGAGCATTTAAGTATGGTGTCCACAAAAAAGTTCCAATTTTGAAACCCGCCACCCCCCTGTTTTTGAATGTGGACATCCACAAAGTCTTCCCTCGAAAAAAACAATATACCTAAGCACTTATTAGGTGGTTCATGGCAATAAACTAGAAATGCTAAGTACATTGGTAATTATTTACACATTTTATTTAACATACACTAACCAGCTATGTACATTTTACCCTCATTCATACACGACAAATAGAACTATCCTATCCTATTATTGGGTGGATGTGGCTACATTTACAGCTGGGACTGAATGATGGACCGGTTACGTGATCAAAACAACTTAAACGCTAACCTGGAAACCTTGTGCACTGGCATTATGATAAATTTAAGAATGGTAAAACAGAATTGGTTCTCCGAATTGCACTTTTAAAGAATATTTTTTGTACTATCACAATGAATTTTAAAATAAAATTAAACGTCCACACATTGAAACAATAACTATTGCCAGTGATCCAGTGATCCCTAGTACACCTTTAAGGAGACTTTCTGATTATGAGTTGTATTGTTCACCACACCCCTGTGAATGTGCTGAACTACGAACCCTTGAATAAAAAGTCCAGCACTGTGAAGTCATTCGTTTGCTATTCCAAACAGTAAATGGACGCCCTTTTATACATAAAAAATGGTACTTACTGTCCTAAAATATCTTGGAATTTATGTCATTTTGGCATTGGTGTCAGGGAATGTCCTGGAAAAATAAGGGACCGTTCACAAAATTTGTTTCAAACGAATTGATACGAATTTATTCGTTTCAGCATTGTAAAAATTCGTTTCCAAATATAATATTTATTTCAGAGGGTACGAAAACGAAACGATTTCATAAGTCATAAGAAAATGAAACGATTTTATTCAAATGTTTTAATGACTGAAACAAATTTCTAAAAACTTGAAACGAATTCCTGAAAAACCAAAGCGATTTCCTGAAGTTATGAAACGAATTTCTGAAGACATGGAACGATTTTTTTCTGGTTTTTTTTTAAACAAATTTGTTAATTTGTGAAAGGAATTTTCTGTTCCCTGAAACAAATTTAAGTTTCTCTGATTTTTCAATTCATTGAAACGATTTATGTTCTTGATTAAACGAATTGATATGATTAACTCGAAATATGAAACAAATTGATACGATTTTAGTGTGACTAACGGACGTTGCTGATACGATTTTGAAACGAATTGCAATCTTATCACTCAAAAAGCTGAAACGATTAACCATGAAACGAATTGAAACAATGTTTGTGAACGGTTCTTTAAAAAAGTTCATCATCAGGTTTTAGGTTTTTATTTATAGAATTGTTTAGAAGAAGTTTGTTAAGAAGAATTAACCTTCTATACTTCTATACTGCCTTCTATACTTTTTCTTTTTTTTGTTCCTTTGATATTCAAAGCCTTTTGATGTTGTTGAAAGAATTTTTTTTCTTTAATCTACTCCTGAAAATGTCCTTGAATCTCTTGCTATTTTGTCCCGGAAAAAGTATAAAATGTCCTGAAAGTCATGGGATTTTCCTGGAATTTCAAATGAAAATTAGAGTGGACACCATGTAATAGAAGTTTTCGCTCATCCTATATTGTTTGCAGACGTGTAGCAGGAGTAGTTAGGACCGCTGCTGGGAAGATTTTTAGTTGGGCTTTTTCAGTACATTCTTAACTTATTGGAGCTGTGTTTTGACAAAGATCTGCATAAAAATAAGTACTTCTGAAAGGAAATGTTGACTTTTGATCCTTGTCATTTTGTGTTTCCATATTTGTGTCAACTTAGAGAGACTGAAACCCATGAAATTTTAAAGGGCTGGATGAATGCAAGATCAAAAGGTTAATTTCCATTAGAAACTTACCACCTTTTCAACGTAAACGGTATATACAGCATTTTTAACCAAAGATTTACCCAAATTTGGACCATAATTTTTGAATAAATTATCCAAAATATTTGTTTGATAACCACTTAATTGAATGATAAAAACCTGTAGTTATTTGAAATTAGAAATAAAAAGCATGAAAAATAACCATAATGGCGGAATAATATGTTGAAAATTACGTCATATGATTTTTCAAAAAATTACTTCAATCAAAAGTATATATTTATTAGAAATTGTAACCTGGTAAAGTTTCATTGGACAAAACATTTACATCAAAAGATATTTGGAAAACAATTTTCAAGCGATTTTGCCTGGGGTTTCTGATCACGTGGTAAAAATAGTTGGTAACCACTTTAACCCCCCCCCCCCCCCCCCCATTCTTTATGTCCTCTCATCCTCAAAAATATCCAATCCATTATTGCTGTAAAAAATTTGAGGCGCAATAATTGTGATACAGTCTTTTTTGTGTCTCCAGCAAGTACCTTTTTATCTTGGGCTGAAATTAGGTCTGAATTTCGCAGTACCTGATATGATTTTGAAAATAAAGAAACTCAATAAATCCTACTGGAAGAATAAACAACAAAAAGTAGAGGAATATATTATTTATTTATTATTTGAATTGTGCTTGAATTTTGAAAGAAGTACTCTCGGTTAGGTAATGTAACTTTTCTAAAAAAGTATTTTATTTGCAATTTCTTTTTTAAGATATCGACTCTGTTTATTTTGCAGTTTTGAAGATAAAGGGTAGTTTGGGGTAAATTGAAAGCAGACGAGATTGGACGGTCTAGTTCACTGACTGTTTCGTCATATTATGATTTCCCTGCAAAATGCATAGATTGCTTATAAATATAATAACGATTATTTCTTGTTTGTTTCAGCCTTGTTCGTTCTGTGGACGTTTTGGAGCAAGCTTGACTTGTACAATACAAGACTGCAGCAATGTTTACCATTTACCTTGTGCCTTGTATTCCAGCTGTGTCACGGTATGTCTTATTTTCAAACCTGATGTGTTATCATCAACACATATGTTCACTTCAACACAAAACAAACATTCTTCATTGTCATGTAACAATAACATGAGCTTTTTCCTGACAAAATTCATGCTACACCCACTTTAGAAATCCGGTAAATTTTCTTAAGTTTACTCTTCTGTAACATGGATTTTTAACTTTTATAATTTACCCTCATTGGAATTTCTATAAAAATTTCAATTTTAAGGAACAAGTCCTCTGTATGGACCCGACCCCTAAAAAATTGGTTATATGCTGGAAAAGCCCAATGCGAGTTTTTTATAGGATTTGTTTGGTGCTGAGAGAGAGAGAGACTGATGGATTGATATTTATTGTGGATAGCCTGACTAACCCAGACTCGTTCGACGCCTGATTGGTTGTTTCCAGGAGGGTCCACAGACAGGCATCTATCTTATCGAACTCGCGTCCAGGCGAGCGAATCGGTCGAGTAATAGTCTCCACTAAGTCAGACCTGCTAAACATTAGAATGACTGATTTTCAGTCGACGTGACAGGAGCGGGGATCGAACCAGCGACCTCTTGCACAACAGCACGACTGATTATACCACTGCGCCACCGCTCCACCGCTTCAATGTATTTGATGTAGTATAAATAAGCGTCAATGAAAATGTTTGCTAAATATTTGAAGAGTCCGTTCAAAGCTATCAGACTCTTTGAAAATGTTTTTAAACGTTCGATAAACTTGGCTGGTGAATGGAAAACAAGCTATGATCCAAATAAATTTTTCCAATTTTCACTTAAGTTCTTCTTATGGATTCCATATCTTTTGCTTAATTGTGGTTAATAACAATTTGTGTACGGTTAGCCCGTTCACCATATTTTGTACAGCTGCTTTTGCCCAGATTTAAAATGATATTGTTGTTTTACCCTTAGGACTACAAGTCTATGGAACTATATTGCACACAACACAAACACCACTCTAAAGATAAAGGTTAGCGGAAATTAGTCTTTTCCTGGCCTTGTTTTATGTTTTAGTTGCTCAATTGGAGGTAAAGCATGGATCAAGTAAGCCTGCCTGCTTCCAAACTAAGTATAAAATCTCAGCAGCAAGTCGGCCGAATATTAAAAACATAGTGAATTTTCATTTACGTTTTCCCCGAGTAGTAAACCTACACACAGACCCAACTCGTATACCACTTTGGAACAATTTTTCATGACTGTGTTTACATATGATAGTCAATGGGATCTCATTGAAAAGATAATCTGGAGTGGAACAATCATAAAGCCTATTTTAAGCCCTAAATTTTGAAAATGAAGTACAGGGTGTATCAAAAAAAAATAGTGAAAAAGTGAAATTGTTTTATAAAATAACTAAAAGGCTAAATCTTTCATTTTTGATAGCATTAAAATGCTACACATTTTCTCTTTAAATAGTAAAAAAATTGAAGTTAAATACCGGCTTGTTAGTTCGCAAATCTATATTATAGTCTATTTATGCTGCAAACTTCAAATTTGGTATACGAAAACTTCAATCTTTGCTGATTTAAAATACATGATTGTTTCCCATATTTTCATTGCCTAAGAAAATATATATAGATGTTCAAAATATGCATGAAAAGCCTAAAATCGGTCAAAATCATGCTGGAGAACCCCAAGTACTCTTTCTGTGCATCCTTAAGAAGAAGTTTTTATTGTAGTCAAAAATCTTGTTTTCTCTTATTTTTAGTGTCCTGTCAAAAATGCGAAAGTAACGATTATATAGAAAATTTTGTCACTTGTACATCTTGCAAGAATAACTTCCATCCAGATTGTTCTCATCCTAACCAATATTTGTCTGGAAAAAAGAAATTAACATTTCAATGCCGTAATTGTAAAAGCTGTGCATCGTGTTGGTACGTATACTATACATATCACGTTAACGTCCATGTAGCCTTTTTGATGACGTCATTAATTCACGTCACGTTTGCGCCTCTGAAGCTTTAATAACTTCAAAATTTACACGTCATGTTACCTTCTTCGCAACGTTGATCATGTGAAAATACGTTCATAATTTTCACAATCTTGCAACTGCTATCATAGCATCAAATTTTGTATACCATTTTATATTAACTTTGTAATTTTGATAGCGTCAAGTAATGAATGAGTACAGTATGTTTAATGTAGATTTCCCAAGCAATATCCAACATATCTTTGTAATTTTTATATAAATATAAAGCTCTCTTTATTATCATTCAAGCGATGTGACTTTTATTAAAAATGTATTTTAGGAATGTCATTAAATTTTTTTAAGATCAGGGAAGTCTCACAAAAGAAATGATTTGTCTACACAAACAAAAAACCATTAATTAAATTAAAATTGTATGCTTGATTTATTCTGCTACAAAAAGAAATATTATCAAATTTGCGGCCAAAATGCGCTTCCCAGAACGTAATTGAAAAGTCAAGAAAAATTGAAAAGATTTAAACAGTAAACACGAACTCACTGAAAATTAAATTCATTCTTAATTGAATTAAATCATATCTTAAAAAGTCTAATGACATTTTTAAAGTACATTTTCCTTCATAACTCCCGTTCCTCTTCTTCATTTTTTCATAAAAGTTACATCGCTTGAAAGATTATAAAGAGAGCTTTACATTTATTTAAAAATTACAACGATGCAGATATCTCTTGTAAAATTTGCATTTATATTTTCCGTTTCCGATTTTTTGAAACACACTGTATATGTATCATGTTAACTTTTGTTCAACATTCATGACTTCAAAAAGACAATTTTACATGTGAGATGATATCATTTAATTTCCTTTTGATTCAGGAATATTATTAATGATGACATTAGCATTGATTGCACAATGTGCGGACGTTCTTTTGACCTTCCTTGTGTTGGCTTACCTAATGGGTTGGATGAACGAGAACGAATGAGCTGGATGTGCAAGGTATAACATTTATCTCTGTCCCCTATCACGCTTTATTGTTATTCAGTGCTACCTTGCTGGTCTTCTTTCTCACGGACTTATACTTCGAGAACAATGTTTGCTTACTGCTTTTTTCAAATAAAAATTTTCTGCCTCTCATCTGGATTGATTGTACAAAAAATTTAACCTCACTGTAAATTCAAACCATTGCTCTACCATTTGAGCCCCTTTGTGCATTTACCTTTAGGGAAGAAATGTTCACGGATTTTTTTCGCGATTTAGGGGTAAAATCGTGAAAATAAATCCCGTGAAAATTTCTTTTCTTAAGGTAGACGTATTTACATCCTTGGCAGGTGTTGCTACTACTTGGTTTGATCAAGTCTTTTTGGAAACCGTAAATGTTGTGCAGTTTTAAAAATAACTGAAGTTTTCCTTATCTATATTCCTCGTTCTGTTTTAGGATTGTGTACGCGAAACTCACAAGTTCCCATTACGTCGAGTCCGGCATTCTTCCGAATCGGGTTATCATGGTACTTCTAAATATGAAGCAGCTAGTCCGAAAAGCCCGAAATTGGAAGTCGTTTCACCGATATCATCATCACCAACGACAGAACCTAGGGAGCATCCATTGTCGAAAGGTCATTGCACAACGTGCGGAGAAGCATGTATAGATAAAATCAAAGATGAACATATACTACCTTGTAAAATTTGTAAAAAGTAAGTTTCCTCAATTTTAGTTAATGTGGAAATCTTTGCGCAAGAGGTGATAGTTGGCATAATAAATGTTTTTGAAAAAGGTTTATTAGTGATCAAGTGACTTTAAAAAAAGAACAACAGTTAATATACAGTTTTACACCCTAATATTTTTACTCAGATGAATTATAACCATTTCGAAAATCAAACCTGAAATTAAATTTTGTAAAAATAAGAATAAGATAATAATGATATCAAGACTACCAAATGTTTTTTGAGTCAAAAATGAACTTGAAAACCTGACACTCTAGAAAAATGATTTAGGCTAAAGCAAAAGCAAATGTATTGTGAACTTTCGTATGGCTTCGAATTTTAATTCCAAAATTACAATACGAAATAACATTAAAACTTACTGTTTATGTAGGTTAGGGAATCGAAATAGGTTGTCGTAAATGCTTACAAAATTCATTCAGTTTTCTTGGATTTCTTTAGATATGCACATGCAATTTGTGACCGTGTACCAGCCGAGCTAATAGAAGCTCTACAGGAGAAAAATCTATTTATATGCAAAAGATGTCGACAAACAAAATGTGAAAAGAGAGGAATCCGACAGAGGGTTAGTCAGTTATTTGCTTTTTTATTGAATTTTTATCGAAATTGCTCTGTTTTTTATCCCTGTGTGGACTATTGAA
Organism: Darlingtonia californica; assembly: GCA_032270445.1. Lineage (NCBI taxonomy): Eukaryota > Viridiplantae > Streptophyta > Magnoliopsida > Ericales > Sarraceniaceae > Darlingtonia > Darlingtonia californica. Next base: position 9,236 of record JAUBWS010066456.1, read on the forward strand.
AATTTTCATATGTATTGACGGTGCTAACTTTCGGCCAATAAAATTTTGCGATAATTAGATCTAATGAAGGTCAATAGATGTTAATATAACGCTATCTCAGTTTAGCGATTGACAGCTTATTTGTGAGAAAATATTGTTGGGCCTTTCATGATATCGGAAATTCGAGGGATGATGTCCGAAAAAAATAGATTTAATATCGTTAACATGACGAGTACGGAAAATTTCTGGAAAAGAATATTAAAACTGATTATGCTCGCTAAAATACTTGACAGAAGAATAATCGACCTTAAGTACCATATATTTATCAAAAGATAATTAAGAATAGAAAGGATTGCCAAAAACAGGGATGATCTATTAGAAAGATGAGCTAATGGATGCGATAGGAGACTTGAAAATGCAATATCATGGCTGTTCATTTTCAGAATATCTTTTTCCGCCATACAGATCAATTCAATTTGATGGCACGAAAAAATACTACTAAAAACCACTAAAATCATTTGTATAGTGGGAAGAAAAGTAAAGTAGCGGTCTGCATAGACTTCATGCAGAAGAGAAAATTTCTTTGCTCGCAATGTTTGATATTATGACCTTAGTTATTTATTTGTTTTTGTAGGTGACTCAAGTCCGAGTTTGGTCGCATGAAACTAAACCTTGGTGCAGTTTAAGAGACTGTGTAAATATAAATAGAGAAAATAAGACAGATACTTCCTATGGTTCGCGAAAATATTTACCTCCCGCCACATTGTCTCACTATGAGCGGGCGGTGGACGAAGACACGCCCACTGTTGGATCATTGGTGATATCGGAACCACCACTTTGGTGTCGGTTAAAAATTATCTATTCTTTTGAGTATGGTGGTAAATAGCAAATGGTTGTCTTTATTTAGGAACCCAGTGGGCAACATTAGTAAAAAAAAACCATGTGGAGGGGTGTTTTCCATTTAAACAGCACGAAATCCTGTGGGCCGTTTGAATAGAAAACACTTCCACGTGGGTTTTTTTCGTGGTCTTGCCCACTAAGAAGGACCGAAGAGGTCTGTTTTTAAATTGAATCGAATATTATTGTGGCTGTAAATATTGTGATGATATTCCTTCAGCTCTGCTTTTTTTAAGGATTTCAAACTTAGACCTTGGGTTTTTTTATTGTCATGTACTAAGTAAATTGATGCAAAGCTAACGCAGAATATTTTGTTCTAACTGTAACAAAAACAGTTAGACGGAACTGCGCTTGCTATGAATTTGCTTTCTTGAGGCTTTTTTTAACAAGTGGCACCTTTTTTATATGTAA
>JAUBWS010066467.1:3657-14550 GCA_032270445.1 Darlingtonia californica
CCCCCCCCCCCCCCCCCCCCCCCCCCCCCCCCCCCCCCCGGACCACGACCCTAAATTTAGTTAAATAGCTTTGAAAAAAATGATTAGTCACCCTGAAACATTGTGGCGGTTAATAAAAAATAATACAAGACACTAAATTTTAAGGTCATTTACCCTATTTCATTATATTTGTGGTCTTATATTGAAACCACATCGCCACAATCCTTAATAATTCCTACATACAAACGCTCAAAACTCATAAACGTCCATAATTTTCCAACTATAATAAAGGGTATAAAACTTCCAGCTTTGACTGAAGATAGATAACGTAATTTTAATTCAGAAAATGTTATCAAAATGGTATGATAAGACGTCTCCAGAATTTTTTCCCATTACTCAGTTTATGTTGTAAAGTCTGGGTTTATAGGGTTAAGTATAAGAATATGATATCAATAAAAGAAAGGTGTTATAGTGACTTAAAATTTTGTTACTAAATGAAATTGAAAATTAAAAAATTATGAGGAAATATTAATGAATAATAAATTTTTTCCGAGCAGATATAGTTTTTCCTAGCCAACTTGACCATCAAATTGGCTTCAAATATGAGAAATATTTTTCAATCTTTTAAGACTGTTGAAAAATACCGAGAAAATCATCTGCACTGGAGAGTACATGGTATTGCTAAACAAGGAAGAACTCAAAACTCAAAAAACTACTTTTCCTACTTGAAAAATACGTGAATACTGTGTAAATAAATCAATTTTTCTGTTTTGATTTTTAAATATTTTCGATCTCTACGTGTGCTGTTTATATTGCACTTATTTTTTTTTCTTCTGTGAATATATTTTGATTCACACTACAAAACAAAGTTTTTACTTAGTCTTTTTTTCACTTTTTTTTACAACATTATTTGTTCTTGTTCAACATCACAGTATGATGAAAAAAAAACTTTTTATTCTTCAAATTTCGTATACTTTAAAATGCTACTACACGTTGTAAATGAAAATGATTTGTTTTTCTTCAACTTTTCAAATCGATGGTTTCATTGATGAGCCACAGATCTTTTTTGGATTATTGTGCGGGATCGTTTTCAATCTGAGCTTTTCATGAAATTTTTATATTAGTACATTTGTGGTGTCTATTGCCTCAAGCCTATCAATTTTCATTTCAGTTTCTATCCCACCTTTTTGTTTTTTTCTATTTACCATGATATATATCGTTTTACTGAAACTCCTCAATAACGTGAATACGAATTAGAAAGATGTTCAAAATCTTCGTGATTAATATTCATAAATTTCATCTTTTGATTTATAGAATGTAGTTATTTATCGAGCAGAGAGAGAGAGATAAACACCATGGGGAATAAACTTGGAAAACATAAAGGAAAGAAGGGGAAGGTCCAGTTGGTATCGGTGACAAAGAAGAGCTCAACAACCCACCAACCTCAAAAACAGCAGCTTGAAAAGGAGTCGAACGGTACGCCAAATGAAGATAGTAATGCTGAAATGGCCAAAGACATTATTTCTGAGAAAGGCAAGGAAAATTTGAACGAAGAAACTGTTAAGGTGGATAGATCTACAAACGTTGAAGCTGACGAAAACCGCCAGCCTCTTGAAATGGATCAAGAAATTTCAGAGGCAGACAGCGTGAAATTGTTAGAAATTAACGAAGACTATGTTATCCATTTTTACGATGCTATCTTGGCTGAAGCGTTTAAAGATGTTATTGAAATCAACAAGAAACAAAAACGTGTTGATGAAAATAGGGAGAAGCAAAGAGAGGTTAACCCGTTTATTAAAACTAATTTTCAGGTCTCGCAAGTTGACCATGAACAAAAAACAGCTGAACCACATCAGAAAGTTTGTAATGAAAAATCTGAGACAAATGATTTTGATAATGATAATTCATCTAAAGTGGAAATTCCTTCAAAATGCAGTGACGTTCCATCAAATGATCAAAATGGGGAAGAACTACGGGAGAGTTTAAAAGAAAACGAAATCGAAACAGACGATCTTTCTAATAAAAATGAGACTTCTCAACAAATTGAAGAAACTACAACAACAACGAATAGCAGTGATGAAACTTATGAGATTGACAACGCGTATTTGAAATACGGAGAAAAACTTTCGCTCGATATTCTGGCACATGTCAAACTACATTTGGTATAGAAGATAAATGAATTGAAAATCCCGGCGGGAAAACCGTTAAGAGACGATGGAGTTCCGCTTAAACAAACCTTCTCCGAGATTCTTATTTACCATATCTGGCCTCGTTTTGAAACTTTGGCTATGTCATGAAAAGGAACTGCCAAATGTAATATTGTAATTATCTTCTCTTTATATCATTTTGTTTTATGGGCATTTTCCATAACTTAATTCGATTGGAACTTAGGCCGGACATGCTAAAATTAATCTTTAGAAAGGTTGTATAAGTCCTACAGCATAAAACAATACCGGGTTGGTTTTTATACGCAGTGAGAAAATATTTCAAACGTTCATTTTCTTTGTATTGTTCTGACACATTGTTATATTTGTATGTTTGCGTTCAACATACTACTATACATAACATATACCTTATTGGGACAAATCTTGGCGAGGATAAAATTATGCGAATTTGGCGAATTTTGGGGAGATTCGCCAAATTAAAGCCTTGTCAAATTTAACCCAATTTGCCGTTCGCCAAATTAAATCCTCGCCAAATTTAAAAGAGCTTACAATTTCGTTTAAAATGAACTGTTTTTAATTGTTAAGAGGATTTTGAATATTATTGATAGTGAAGAATAGACTGATTTGCTTTTATACATTCAAATCTTTTGCATATATCTTTTATTTTCCTGTAAAAAAACTATTCAAGCTGTTAAAAAACTTTGTCTCATTGTGTTATTCGCCAAAATAAGTCCCCGCTAAATTTAACATTTTTTTCTATTTGCCAAATATCATTTACTATTCGCCAAACTAAATCCTCGCCAAGTATTTAATTTTGGCCATTCGCTAAATTAAATCCCCGCCAAAATTTGTCCCAATAAGGTAATTCACTTTTTCACGGTATTTTTCTAGTTGTTATTTGAAAACCTGCATTTCCGACTGAGATGGAATAATGTGTGTATATGCTAGGTGTCCGCCTTAGAGAAACTAAAATAAGAGGTTTTGCATTGCGTTGGTGAAATATAATCTGTCCACTTTTTGGAGTGACTGTTAAAGAAAAACTGTAATTTCACAGATGTTGCTGGATAGCATTCCGATTTGCTCACGTGGTTGTGATGTTTTTCCACAAAATGATCACATTAGGCTCTGCGATAAAATAAAATTTATAAATCTTTATAACTGTCCAAAAATTTTTTATTTGTCCACATTACGATCCCTATGTCCTTATGTATCGGTATGCTATTCTTGTGATAAGGTGACTAAAATGGCCTGAATGGATAGCCTTAAATAAAATGGAATTTGAAAATATAAATTGAAAACCTAATTTGAAATTAGAACCCTAGATTGATATCAGAATCTTATTTTAAAAATCGGAATTGTTAATTCGAAAGTTAAAATATAAAAAAAACTCTGAACTGAAAAATAGGAATCTCTATTTTCCAGAAATCTGCATTTAGACATCTCCAATAATTATTGTAAACATGATGGTAGACTATCAGTGAAACTTGATTTTGAAATTGAGATTCCAGTTTTCAAACTGAATATCCATTAAGTTTTTAATTTCTATAATGCCATTCTGATTTTATATTTTTAGATTGAATTTTATCTGTCTTATTGTCCTCTTATTCTTTTCCGTAAATTTGACGGAAATTTCCTGTCACAGTCATTTTTACTTTCGATTCCAAAATTTTATAAAACTTCAAATAAAATCAATATTGTATGAAAGTTCCAAACATATTACGCAAAAATATTTTCTATGGGCATCGGTGTTATGAAACCTATTGGCAACGCTATTGTTTTCTTGGATAATTGTGCGGCCAGATGAAGTTGAAGAAAGGACTTTTTACACATATGTCACAGGCTACGGAAAAAGGGGGCATAAAGCCAACCATAATTTACTTGTTTACCTCTTAAAATCATGAAAAAACGCATTTCTATTTAAGGGACACGCAAATTGCATGTCGCTTAAATAGAAATGACCTCCTCCGCAGACGTTTTTTTCGTTATTTTGCAAGCGGGTGGAGTATGATCGCGGTAAAAATGACCAATCCCCCTTTTCCCAAAGACCGTCACATATTTTTTTAGGCATAGCACCTAAACCATACATGAAGGCTGAAAATTATAGAAAAAAAGCATATGCTAAGCTATGCTCAACCTCACGACTCAATATATTTTTTTATAAATTTTTGTTTCCTATTAAATTCTAAGTTTCAAGGTTCGGAGCATAGAAGGGCACGTACAAAGCCCAATATCTCGCCCCTCACTCCACCGGAATTTCCAAAAGAATTCGTGTGGGACAAAAAAATATCCGAAATTTCTGCTTTAGAGACAGTGCTCAAGATTTCCGCCGATGGAAAGTTGTCATTCCACGCAATTTTAAAGTATCACGTTCTTACTACATATTTCCGATAGACGTAACAATGTACGTCCGTAATGTCAAGGACGCACAGGAGGAAATTAATGAGACCTTACGTAACATTTATGAGTGTTTTTATTTTTATCCTACGGTTTCATAATTTTTTTTGCAAAAATTATAACCACTTAGACAAACATGATGTATGTACATTTTATATAAAAATCTAATAAATAATAGCTGTGACTCTATTGGAATATTTTGTTTTCAAAAAAATATATATTTGGATATTTTGCCAAATGAGAACTATACAAGCATGAATTATTGAGATTTTGAAATTAATTCATGGGAGATTGGTGAAAAGAAAAGTAACATTCTTCAAATGAATACTCCCAAATGAATAAGTCCCCAGTGCAGTTGTTGCGTGCCGTTTAAATATAAAATATTCTACCACATTGGGTTTTTACTAATTTGCCCAAAGTGGCAAAGTGGCAAGTGGCATCGGTGGAAAAGAAGTCGTGAGTACCTCTCAGTACTTAGAAACCACTTAGGGATGAATGAATTCCACAAAGAGAATGTCTAATTATGGATTGGGCAATCGGAAACAATCTACGAAGGATCTTCCTATTTTAACTCCTTTGTTCAGCCACAGTGGATCGTAATACACAGCTCTAGATTCGCTCGCCTTACTTGTACGATTTTTAAGTCGACGGAGGATGATGTTTGGCGATGATTCTACGAAGATGATAACGATGATGTTACACGGCGATCACCGATATCAAATATCCAGGATTTCTTAAGTGGCAACGAATTAGCAATTTGGTAGTCATCTGATGCCTTGTAAGAATCCTTCCGAAATGTGACTGTCTTCTCATCTACTGTGTTTCCAGAATTGATACTGCATTCCCCTGTTTTTGCAAGATCATTGGTAGATCGCTCAATTGTTGTCCCAACAACATTAGCATATTTCTCAACTGTTGATTCTGCTAGAGCATTGATAGATTTCTCAATTTTAGTCTTTTTAATACTAGCAGTAGGCTTCTCCTTAGCAGAGTCCTCATTTATCGATTCTGCAAGAACATTTATCTCAGCTGTTGATTCTGCAATAACATTTGCGGATTTCTCAATCGTTGTTTCTTTAAAAACAAACTCCCCCTCATCCTCATTATCATCTTCAGGCCACTCAAATGTAAACGATGCTGTAGCTTCTACTACTGTTGGAGATTGTTGCTGTTCGTCTGATTTGAAGTTTGCCAACTCCAATTCTTGAGCAATATTACCAATCAATGCTGATCCAATCTTTGTCTCTTTAATTTTTTGTAAACTTTGTGGAACATCTTCTATGCATGATGAAATAACACTCTTTTCAACATTTTCAACATATTGTCCATCTTTTTCTTCCTTTTCGTTTGAAACGTTAGAGCTATCCAGGTTGCTAGAACCATCTTGGTTGCTAGGATCATCCTCTTTTGATGTTGTACTTATGGAATCTAGTTGAGTTTCCCCAGTAGCCTCTTCATTGGTATTTTGTTCATTTTCGTATGAGAAGTTTCTGTTTGCATATCTTTCGTCATTTAATGGGGCCTTCAGGAGAAGTTTTGTCGATTTGAAATCGATAGAATCTTCGGAAGGCCTCTTTAAAATCGATACGAGTGGTGGTTTGTTCTCCAAAAGCTCGGATATTTGATCTAAGGAAGAAGAAAGTAAAGTGTTGATTGTATTCGTATGATGTTCGCGGTACGATACACTACAACAAAAAACTGCAAAAAACTTGGGAGATGGGAGACCCACCCAGGACCCCGCTTTTACTATTTTTTCGGATGCCTCAGAAGAACCAAAATTTATCTTTCTGACTATACCATCAGGAAAGATTTGGAAAAAACAGATCTGTAACTTACTTACTATTTGATAAGACAGTTGCCAATGTGACTTTAGTTATATCAATAACATGTTTTTCTTCCATAACCTTTTTGTTTCCTCCTTTTTTATTCTTTGTTTTCCTACTGTCCGGCACAAACCATACTGATTTCTTGAATGGATCTTCATTATTAGAAGCAACCTTACGGACAGTGGAACGATTTCGATTTTGGAATGCATTTTTCTCTACAGAAATAAAAGGAGTAGCATTTTAGAATTCCTCTGCGATAGCCTCTTCAGTATTTCTAAAACTTTTATTAGTCAGGGTCTTGTCTGCCTTTCAGGAAAACATCCACAGAGAATTGTATGGAATTGATAGAAAGTATTGGCATTTTTTGTTACCAAAAGCCTTGCGAGAGCGTCGAATTCTATGCTAAACATCTTACACTACAGATGCGTATGGTTTTTTGATTTTAAAATTCAAAGTTTAGTTTATACATTCGTTTGCTACAGTTGTTTGTTATTTTGATCATAAAGTTCGTTGGTATTGGGATCCAAACGCAAAGGTGACGAATTTTTTTCAACACGATAATGCATAATTCTTGACCATTTTTGAGGTTTAATTTCCACAAAAATTAATTACTGCCTTAAAGTACTTACGTCCTTTATTTAGATATGCTGCAAACATCACAACAATAATGATGAATCCACAAAACGTTGCAGCAACTCCAGTCCATGGAAATTCTTTTTCTTTATGAGTTCCAGGGCAACTATACGAACCTACAGCAAACAAGTAAGGGAAATTATAAATCGGACTAAAAAACTCCATATTATTCACCCCTAATTTCACCGTACCAAATTATTGGAAAATTGAAAATGCAATTTCATGACTTCTAATTTAAATTTTCTTTCGATGTATGAACTAATTAATTTCTAAATTATTCACGAAATTCGTATTGTCTAAGTTTTATCCAAATATGGTTAATCGCAACTGGAATAGTAGTTTTTTTTTTAAAAGGAAAAGATTCTTTTGTTAAATACTGTTGCTTTTTTACAAGTGTCAGCGTATTAACAGCACTGATTCTACTTATACACATTCATTTTCTTTAAATTCCAAAAGAGCACAACATTCGAAACCTCATACATTTCCGATTTTAGAGTTAAGATCTAGGTCTTTAAATAAAAAATGACAATAAATTCATTATGTTGAATAAATGAATTAATGAACAATTTGATGAATTTACCCAGGATAGCCTCTTTTTAATTCTTTAGGAAACTAGATACCTCAAGGACCCTTATGAAGAATTAACAGTGATTGGCAAATTTCACTCCCGAAATATTCGCAAAGGAGGCTTTACTAACGTCTTCATTACTAACTCACTGAGTCACAAAATATCTTGTATTGCTATGGTAATATACCTTTTCCATCACAATCATGCAAAACCACTGTTGAATAATTCAAAGTACTTGCAACACCATCAAATTTGAGATGAAAATTCAATATCTCAACATTGCCTTTTGGTCTATATTTAGATGGTAGTAAACTAGGGTTGAACTGAAGTGAACAATTCCCATTGCTCTTTCTTCCAATAACCAGTCCATACCCTAGATAGGAAGAAGCGAGCCTTTGTGGCTCAATTCTTTCCTGGTTTCCGTGAAAGAGATGAAAATCATTGTAAAACACATCAATTGTATACGATGGCTTGTTGGTGGGGCTATGGATAACTCTCCACCATGTGTTTATTAATGGCTGTCCATAACCCATATGAATTTCTCGTACATAAATCAAATGTTCGTCAACAGCAATATGCTTCTCGATCGGTTTCCCTAAAATAGAATGTGAATCGTTAAGCAGCGTGGATAGGATAATAGCCTCTTTAGTTATTCATAACTGTTATCAATCTGTTTTAAAACATCTAGATGCACCATACAGAACTAACAGTGATTGTCAAATTCCACTGGCAACAGCATCGCAAGGGAGTCGATCTCGCAACTCCAGTTTTACGCGTCCACCACCTTAACCACTCGGTAGCAGCTCTACATGAAGTAAAGCAAATCTTACAGTAAATTTCAATAGGTTTTCTATATTAGATCCTCTTTGATAACAGTGGAATATAAAAAAAGCTTTTCTGAGTAAATCCTTAATCCTTAAATCCCTAATCCCAATTTCTTATCCTAATCCTTATCCTACCGGAGCAATCCTGAATATAACATAAATTTCTTGGTCCACTTACCATTAACGAAGAGCAAATAGAAATTAATGCAAAGGATGACTTTCAACGCGTTCATTTTTTTTATGAATTCTTACGCGACTGTTCTGAAGGTGTGTAGATATTGAAACTGTTTCATAAATGCATAACAATCCGTCAATCTTGATATGTTGTAGCATCACAAGAGGACGCAAGAAAATAGCTTTTATTCCTGAGAACGTTCGCGATGAAAGATTTATTATGATTCAGCCGGATTTCTCCATCAACTAATACCAGGATGTTGTTATACAGATGAACAATGTAATTTCTCTTGGCAGTTGTACAGACAATTGTCAAGAACTGGTTCGATAATCTGGTAATATCGAATTCGCTTAAACTTTATTCCCATTTAAGAGATTGTTTACATACAATTTTCAGTCACCTGCAGCAATTCCACCTTGCAGCAAAGCTGATAACAGCGACTTTTTGCAAAATCACAGTATTATTATTTGCGAACTTGAAATTAATTGGTACTGAGATAATTAGCTGCTTAAAATAACATCATCATTAACCAACTGATTCTTGTATGTTTCATGTTTCAATTTTTTTTTCTTCCGCAATTTCCGTTCATTTTCGATGCTAATTAAAACGATTGATTTCTTGTTTCTAATTACTTCAAAATTTCCTGATTGCGGACGAGATTTAATATCTTGTCAACAGGAATGATAGTTGTATTAGATGAAAACGTTTCCAAGATGTCATTAAAATACCGAGATGTCTCTTTCATATTGTTGATAATATCAGACTTGATTCTTACGTTTATATCTAGCCTGGATATACATAGTGTCGGGTAGCTCAGTCGGTAGAGCGCTCACCTTGTTCCTGGTTCGAGCCCGACCCTCGTCCACTCAACGCATGAGTAGCACTGTGAAGATAATCTGATCTGTGTGGAGCTGACAGCAGGTGTGGCGCTCCGCCTCAGCAATATAACTCCCTGGTCTAGCGGAATCGAAAAGGGGATAGACTCCCTTGTTGTACGGCTGATACCGACACTAGGCCTCCCCGACCTACTTACTTACTTATACCTTAAGGGCAAGAACTAATTTTTGCGAATTTTAGGTTTTCTATTGTTCCTGAACAAAATATTTTTGTTATAGAACAATAGATCTCGCGAAATTCGCGGATATTAATGCCCTTAAGGTATATAGCCTGTACCAGATTCTACATATATAGAAAACGTACCGCGGGAAATCAAATTTTCCGTACCGGTGCGGCGGTCTGGTACAGGCTAACTTATATATAACTTAATATGTTAAAAATATCGTTTGAACAGCAGCATCAACAGCCGAAAGGTTAGAAGCATCGGTTTCCTGTACGAGTCCAACATAAATCCTTGTATTTCTAACTTCTTTGAATTAAATTTTTTTTTTTTTATAACATTTAGATTAAAGTCTACACAAAAATAGCTAAAACTTAGGACTTAAAAAGCTTACACTTTCTTATTTACTGAATAAAATTGAAAAACTTCTTTTACTTTGCAAAGATATTGCGGAGGGGAACATTCAACTATATGGAAATTATCCAAAAAAAGAAGAAAGGTAATTGAAGAAATCACGATGAAAAAAAAGAGCTTTCTATTGAAGGTGTTTCAATTTCAAATATGAAAAAAATCCTTAAAAATCTTTCTTCAATGCAAATTTTTGACCAGAAGTTTAAAGCAAAAAAGGCAAAAAAAACAAATAATGACGATAATGACCTCTAAACTTTCGTGAATTTGCATTGAAGAAAGATTTTTTAAGGATTTTTTTCCAGCTTAATTTTTTCATTTTCATTGTTGTTTTTTTTAAAAAAATTTCAGGTAGCTTAATGTTACACTTTGCAATATCTTTTCAAAACAAAAAGAATTTCTCAATGTAAAAAGTTTTAATCTTTTTAAATTTTAGTTTGAGCTATTTTGAAATAGTCTTTAGGTTCAGGAACTTGATTTCAGGAATTCCTGATTTCTGACGTAAGACATTTTGCGTGAGACATCTCGTTATTTATTAGCTTTTTCATTCCCAATAACGGTATTGCTGGAAAAATGCCCACTCTAGGGAGAAAATTTTACAATTAAACAACATCACATTATGGAAATATCTATTGATGTAAACAACTTTTTGCAAAGAAATTGGCATCATAACTACAAATGCCAATAATTGAATGAGATTTTCAAAAACTGATTGGAAAGGATGCACGAGAAAAGTGATTAAGAAAATAGCTCACATCATACTTTAAGTGACATATATGTGACGTTTCATGGGAAAAGGGGGCATGGTCATTTTTAACGCTATCATACTCCACCTACTTGCAAAATCATGAAAAAACGTCTGTG
>JAUBWS010066489.1:0-14547 GCA_032270445.1 Darlingtonia californica
AATACAAGAAAAAAATTGGTCAAAACTCTGATAGAAACAACAAACTTTACCCGTTTTTAGTGGTTTTATCGCAGTAGACTAAGTTTGAAATAATTCGAGGGAAGAAACTTTTACGGATGACTAATTTCAGAAAGTTTCGCGGAAAAAAGCCATAAAACTGCCAAACTTTCTTCCCGCAAAAGTTTCTGATTTTAAGGTACATAGAGGTGCTGATAGATCGTAAGAATACCTTTCTTTAACCTGAACTAATGCCCTTTTGCCACTGCAAAAGCCTAATTTTCTGCTATGGGACTCTGTCTTTATTTTCTAAAGCAGTTTGTTACTGTTAGCTCACAAGGATGCAAGGTGAAGAACGAGGAATATTATAAATTATATCGAAAACAGGGATGTTTGAACATACATTTTTATTACTTTTAATATAGACCTCCAGTTCAGACTGGAGTTGTTCATGTTAATATTCAGGCTGTATTTTAGAAAATAAAGACAGCGTCCGTTCACATAAAAAGGGGCATTTTTCAGAAGTAAAAGGGCACTTATAACCAAGCAGCACCACGATGTAGGTGCGTTTTAGAGAAAATGAACCTTAAATTTGACAAAATTAATAGGGGAAGCGTCCGAAAATGGGACGCACATTTATTTAAAAAAAGGGCCTGGTGTTCTTTAATGTTAAAACGAGGGCTATTATTTCCAAGAGAAAAAGATCAGCCTCACTAGTCTTTTGAAATTACTCTTATGAAAATGAATGAGACAAAGAAAATAAAGGCCATATGTTCCAAGTCTTGTAAGGAGTAAAAAATAAGAATTAAACATTGTAAAAATCACAGGAAAAAGAGTTAAGGAATGATGAATTTGTTGCTTATTTTTACTTGATCTAATGCCCTAATTAGTTTCACTTTCTCATGCTAGAGTAACATCACCCGTTACGCCAAAAATTTGGACAGAGTGTGTTCTTTTTTCAGAACAAAATCTATAGTATATGTTATCCAGTTTGTCAAAAATGTGCGTGCATTAGCAGGTTTTTTTAGCTAATTACAAATTTTTGGGCACATATGTCCTCAGCCCATCCCCACATTTCTTATTCCAGTTTTTTTAGGATTAAAAAGACTGTTTGAATGAAACTTCAGGTAGAAACTTGAAATGGTTTCAAAACTTCCATATAAAATACCAGTAATCAAGGCTTGAAATTTTGAACAAGCTGGAAATAGCTAACACGACAGTGAAGATTACAAGAAAGGATCCCAACAAGCCCTGCCACCATATACGATGTATATACGTACGTAGATTTATCTCTCAGTGTTTTAACCATCTTGGCAACAACTAATTCTTTTGATCAAATTTTATCTTCCCTTTTCTTATTTCTATGTTTCTGACATATTTCATATTTACATTCTATATTTCCTTACCCTGAACTTGTACCGTTTTTAAGTAGAGGCTCTTTCTCCTGACGCTCCATATTTTTGTCCATGGTGACATTGAACAAGCTCGCTCATAAAATAAATTTTATATTGAAATTCATTACAAGGCATATTCTTATTGGTTTTCACATACCTCTTTCATATACAAACTTAATAAGTTAACAGATAAATCTTCTTCAAACAAATTAGACAAAAGATTTCATTTCTCGACGACTAAATATTTGATGTTATGTTATATTTTTGCATTGAGAAATTGTAAACAGAAAATCAATCATCAATTAGTTTGAGATTGATTTGCAAAATCATTCATCACGGAGAAAGAGATGTTCACTAGCTAGTATCTGGGCAATGACTAAAATACTAAAAGTCCAACAAAAATTCAGGTGGCGTAACATGGTCATTTTCAAGTCATTTTAATTTACATTTTATTAGCAAATCCTGACTTATTCAGTAACTAAAGTGTAAAACATAGATACGACTATCATTAATGGAAATAACGAAAATTGTGCAGTAAATGAGCTGACACACCCACCGACTGCATGCAAAAACTATTTACCAACTACCAATTTACCTTAAGGCAGAAATTCGTTGAAGAAATTCTCGCGAATCGAGGCTATAAGAAAACCTTATGTAAAAATATGAAAAAAATCAGAAGACACTTTTATTTTTATAGGTTTTTTTCATTTTCAAAAATAGGCAAGAAAGCTATTTTATTGTGAACAATAGATAGATAGATAGATCCAATAGATTATGCTGTTTCACAAATTTGTCTTACATAAAACCTAGTTATCTAAACAAATACATGATGTCTTATACTTGAGAATAAAAAAATCAGGAACTGCTAATTGACTGGTCAGACTGGAATGTAACAAACACAAAGGGATGATTTTAAGAAACAGTATATATTAAGAATTCTTGAGAACACTTGGTGCAAAAATACGTTAAACAATAAGTAATTTGTTGAGAGCAACGGAAAAAATAAGAAACTCATACGGAACTGAGGCTGAAACTCTGAAAAATAATAAGGAATTCCAGATTCAATAACAAATGAAGGTTAATTATTGAGAAGAAAAAAAACGTGTATCTGAGCAGAATTTTCCAGTGATTAATCTTATCTTCCCTTACATATTTACGTGTTATATTTCATACATTTATATTTCCTTACCCTGAGTTTGTACCGTTTTTAGAAAGAAGCTCTTTATTCTCTTGCTCTTTATTTTCGTCCATGACTGCTTCTCCCTTCAAAACCTCACTCCCCTCTTGTTCCATTTTATGTGAAGATACAAAGCACTCAATGTTTCATAAACGTGACTAGTTCATAAAATAAAGCATGTATGAAAATTCATTACAAGGCAGATTTCTCTTTGTTTTCACAAGCGCTCTTTATTTACAAACTAAAAAAAGTAAAGAGTATATCTTTTCAAAGAAGAATTCTGTGAAACAAAAGATTCTATTTTTCGGCGGCTAAATATTTGATTTTATATAAACAAATTTTCTCATTGAAAAACTGCAAACAGAAAATCCAGTGAGTAAAATTTTTTGACATCAATTTGCAAGATCATTTTACAGCAACTCTTTAGGCTTTTGCAGTCAAAATTTTTCTCACCTGTGTTTTTATACGAAGTGATTTGACTCAGATTGTTAATCATTAAAAAGGTTAAATCTTTTGTTTAGTTATTAGCACAATTAAAGTCATTTAGTTAGTCAGCCTGTCTGGTTTGCAGAAGTGTAAATAGCTGAAAGTTTTGAATGAAAATAAGAAATCATTAATATACAGGTTTTTCGTACGTTATAAGTTAAAGCAGAATCTTTAAGGATTGCTTGCTGATGGTGGGAGTTCGGATCAATGGTTTGGAGGAATCTTTTTGTATGCTTCCTTTTCCTTCTTTCTTTGATGTAAACATTGTTGCATGTTTTGGCAGTAGCGTTGGTCTGCAAATCGCAAATATATTTTAGTCTTTATATAAAACATATTGCAAGAAAACTTAAGAACCTATTTTTTAGGTGACTTATCAACAGTTATATATCAACCAAAGTTTATAAATGTTTTTGGATTGGCTTAACCATTTCTATTGTTGAAACACAATTTTAATTGGAAACTTGACAGTTTATTAAATATCGAAAATGTTACAATTGTTGTCAGTTTGTTAAATGTTGTTTGTTACTAACTTATTTTTTCTATAAGAACTTAAGAGCTTTTTAACATTGAACATATGGTATGTTAAATTTGTCCTGTTTTCTCTCTTTCAATAAATGATTATCGATTTAGTTTCACATTGGATATCACATTATGTTTTGCTTTTTCATATCACAGCAGTGTTTATACACCCTTTGAAAATTCAAGCACGATTTATGTCTTAGTACCTAGTAGTTGTAATACACCACGTAACCAAAATGGGAAAAAAGTTTTTTAACCTATATTTCTTGCTGATGTTCTTGATTGAGCCTATGAAATTGTTTTGGTCATTGACTTCAGGGTAGACCTATATGAGCCTTGTTACTTTTGCACCACCGTAGTCACCCCTGGTGTGCCACTATAAGAGCATATTTTTGTCAACGAACTTCTGTATCTTTCTAAGGATCGCAAAATCAGGAAATTTTGTGTTCAGTTCCTTCAATAATTGCAGTTTCAAAGAAAGTCACACTAAAGGTCCCAAAATCCATCTAAAACTTGAAGAAACCCAACAACTTCTAAGGCTAGTATAGCATAATTTCTTAAAACATTTTTTCATATTTTAAGAAAGGATTAGTTCATAGGTTATTATGAACAACATTACCATCTGCACATCCACTTTTTTATTTTTTTCCTCAAGCTTGCCAATCCCTCATTTTTTAATTTTAATTAAAGTATTTCATGAAATGTTTGCTCTCTCTGAAATCTGCCCAAAACTAATTGATTCTTGTTAAATATCAAAGGTAAACTTAATAAGTTCCAAAATGTGGCTTTATGTGGCTAAAAGGTGTTGTTAAAATTTTTATACCCAAAGATATATCAACATTTTGAATTTAAAAGTGCTAACAAGAATTTGAAGTACTGAGGATCTCAAGACAGGAGTGTCTTGGGTCTATGGGTCAAAAAATATTTAAAAAAAAATTGGTCTATATGTGGGTTGTGGTAAAAAAATTGCAGCATAAATATTATTAATAATGTGACCAGCAATTTTTATTATTTTGCAATACATTTCGATATATTTGATATCATATTCAGGCTTAAATCACGAATAAAAAACAGTTAAAACAGTTAAAAGAAATTTCTATCATCATATATACATATACACATCCACCAACAGTTGCATCCACACACTATCAACAACTTAATTAAAATGAATTGTAAAATACTTAAAATCTCAAAGGTAATTAAAATTTAATGACTAAAGCACGTGATCTATATTCATCCTTAGTATTTAAGTTTGGCTTAATTTTGTTAATAAGTAATGCTTCTAGTGTGATTAAATAAGTTATTGATCTATATGTACTTGCGATTATGTTGACGTCATCCATTGTTAACTCTACATTACATCGTGAAAAGTGACTCCAACGGAACCGTTTTTGCAACAATGTTCTCTGATTCTACAAAGCAAATGTCGGCTCGTTTGTCCAACATACAACATACAACATTTGAAAGCACGTATAATTCCTCGATTCCTGAAGTTTCGGATCCCCAACAACGGATGTTTTGATGATAGAGCGGTTGAGGAGTCCCAGTTAAAGTTATTACGGAAAGAATTGTTTAGAACTAATGGGGATATTAATCATTCATCAAATAACATTGAAACCATACGAGAGGAATTAAAACGGATATTACCAGTGCAATGTATTCCATCATTAGTACTGTACACAATATTAGATCTTTACAAGTTTAGAGAAAATCTATCATCCAATGATAATAATAAGCTATCACGACTATCAAAAGAGCAAGAGAAACCTCTC
Source organism: Darlingtonia californica (assembly GCA_032270445.1). Classification (NCBI taxonomy): domain Eukaryota; kingdom Viridiplantae; phylum Streptophyta; class Magnoliopsida; order Ericales; family Sarraceniaceae; genus Darlingtonia; species Darlingtonia californica. The sequence goes on from JAUBWS010066489.1 coordinate 5,346, forward strand.
TTCAATATTGAAAATAGCGTCATATGTTATAATCTGGACAAAACACTACCTAAATATGTACTTGAGATTTTGTCACTTGGTCCAAAGAACGCAATCATAGAAAAGCTTGACCAGAAAGATATACCAGCTGAACTAGATGGTTTAATGGAAGTTTGCAGAGATCAAAAATTAGACGAAGAAAAAATCACTGACATCGACATCAAAACTTTATCTTACATAAAAAACTGTAAAAAGCAAAGAACACCCAGAAATTTAATGCTAACCCGAAAATATCTGAACGAAAGCAAATTGTCAGCTATCCCGTTCGATAAAGGCATTGGGATTTGTGTAATGCCAACAGAAACTTACAATGAGAAAATCAAGCAAATAACAGTCTTACCTCAATTCGAAAAGATTGAACCTAAAAGGAAGAATGAAAAGAATCCAATACGAAAAGAAGAAGAAAGAATCATATCCATCCTGAAAGATATGAACAGTCGAGATAAGATCAGTGGTGCTTTATTGAGAAATTTACAACCAACTTGAAGCCAGCCACCGAGGTTATATGGTCTGGCCAAAATACATAAGAACATGATACCACTCAGACCAGTACTTTCCGTGCTGGGCTCGCCATATCATAAGATAGCGCTTCAAGTTTCAGAGTGGTTAGCAGTAGTGGACGAATGTAATATAAACTCTTCAACCAAACAAATTCGGATTGCTTACAAAACATTTGCCTGCCTGGAGATCACATAATAATAAGTTTTGACGTGACATCGTTATATACAAACGTCTCAGTACGTGAAACTATAGATGACCGTACAGAGCTTATGTATTCAGGGCGATACAGAAAACCACCAGTAGACCAATAAACGTTCAAAGAACTTTTGACACTATGTAGTTTCAATGTCGTTATGCAGTCTACGGATGGTTACTTTCAACAAATCGATGGTCTCGCAATGGGGAGTCCGCCAGCTCCACGAATAGCAAATTCTTGGATAAGCAAGTTCGATTCACGAATCAAAGATAATGCGATTCTGTACTCTCGATACATGGACAATATTCTTCGAGATATCAATAAAGAAAACGTACGCGACAAGATCCGCGAGATTAACAATATTCATCCTTCTTTGAAATTCACAATTGAAGAAGAAAATAACAACTCATTTTTGGACATGAAAATTACACGTTCCGAGAATTCATTAAATTTGGTTTAAAGAAAACGGACACCGGTTTGACAATGAATTTTCACGCTTTGGCACCACTGAAATATAAAAATCCGTGGTTTCAGGGTTGATACATCGAATCCATAGAGCATGTAGCAACTGGGACAATTTTCATGAGAGTTTACTGAAAGCGAAAGTTGTGCTGCAAAATAACCAATATCCTTCGTCTTTCTTTGAATCTATTATCAAGAAAACGATCAATGCGATTATCGAAAGTAGAGAAAATGTTACTGCTGATGGTGAAGAGAATGAAAGTGATGAAAACAAAGAAGAAAGAATGGTCTTTATACAGTATAGAGGCAGAGTATCAGAAAAGTTCGAAAAAGCGTTGATTAAACTCGAAACACGATTCGAAAGCTCAAAACGACATTACCATCTGTTAACCCACGTGTCGATACGTCACTGAGAAGCAAAGTTGTTTACATAATTAATTGTCCATGCTGTGAAACATGTTATGTTGGACAAACAAGCCGACATTTGCTTTGTTGAATCGGAGAACATTGTCGCAAAAACAGTCCCGTTGGAAAACACTTTTCACGATGTAATGTAGAGTTAACAATGGATGACGTCAACATAATCGCAAGTACATATAGATCAATAACTTATTTAATCACACTAGAAGCATTACTTATTAACAAAATTAAGCCAAACTTAAATACTAAGGATGAATATAGATCACGTGCTTTAGTCATTAAATTTTAATTATCTTCGAGATTTTAAGTATTTTACAATTTGCTTTTACGTTTTTGAACTCATTTTAATTAAGTTCTTGCGTGTGTGGATGTGTATATGTATATATGATGATAGAAATTTCTTTTTTTAACTGTTTTAACTGTTTTTTTATTTGTGATTTTAGCCTGAAGATGATATTAAATATATCGAAATATATTTCAAAATAATAAAATTTGCTGGTCACATTATTAATAATATATGTGGGATTTTTGTTTTTTGTATGCTACATACAATACCCAGCCGTTTTTAATTTAGGTCGACATTCAGCATTGCCAACAGTAAAAATTACTCAGTCTTAGTAAAATTGATCTGATTCTGTGATATTTGTTACCCTACTTGCAGCTAGATTAAAGTAGCTGGATTTTTCTACACCTTTTCGGACTGATTTTATTTATTTATTTTTTACATAATATTTATACAGCGTTTTTCTTCAGTTTTTATAACTTTTATCAATAAAATAGCTGTTTTAAAATGTACATAAAACTAAAAATTTGTTAAAAACTAAAGTAAAAAATACTTATATATAGATTTATATAGTTAAAGAGATTAAAAGAGACTAAAAATGACGTAGTGAAGCAAAGGACAATACAAACAAAAGGTAAAACTTGTGAGATAAGCAAAATAAAGCAAGTAATACAAGTAAAAGGTAAAAACAAACAAAAGTGAAACGTTCATGACTTAAGAAAAGATACAACACACCGCAATGAAATAAAGACCATGCTCTAATTGTCTTTATGATTTATGAGATGTATTTTTATGTGTTAAAACAGTTTAAACATTGAAATAAATTTTGATGTCATTTAATTTTCTGATTTAATGGTAACACAAGCTTGTTTCCGAATCAAATTAACGATCTTTGGCAACGATTGATCTTGAACGATATGATTGTTCTTGGACGATAATAGCAACCCTGTTTATTAAGATTATCAAGTTGCTTCAGCTGGGTGGCAGTTAAGAGGAGGGATGTTGTTGACAAATACGTTAATATCAATGATTCGTATATTCTTTTAGCAACTTTGTGGTCCACATGATTCTTTAGCTTCAGCAATCGAGACGTAATCGAGTACTGGCTTTTTTGTAAGTTTGTGCAAAATTCTCCGATAATGATAAACTTTGATCGAGAAGGATGCCCAAATATTTGTAGGAAGTGGTTTCATTGATCGGCTTGTTTCGATACGATACATTAAGTTGTTTTTTACCACGTTTTTGAGTCCCAAACAACATCACTTCTGTTTTTCCTTTCTACAGGGTGATTACTAAATCATTCTCACAAAGATACTTATCTATTACTTTCAGGCCTGCTGTTAATGCATTTTCAATTTCGTTAAGTTCTTTGGCAGCAACGTAAATGATAGTGTCATCAGCATATTTCAAGACGTGAGAGTACTTTACGTGGTCCACTAAGTTGTTGTAAAAGATCAAAAATAAAAGAGGCCCCAAAATAGACCGCTGAGGAATTCCACACAATAAGGGCTTCTCAGAGCCTATGGTGTTATCCACTTCAACACTTTGAGTTCTTTTGAATAAATAAGCAGTAGTAGTAGACCATGAAAGTTTCTTGTTTACTATGCCATATGACTTTAGTTTGGTTAATTACAGGCTATGATTAATTGTATCAAATGCCTTGCTTAAGTCAATAAAACAAGAACCTACCAGTTTTCCTTTGCCGACTTGCTCTCTTATACCACTGATCAGGAGTGTGGTGGCATGATTGGTAGATCGATATTGTTGGTAACCGAATTGACAATGAGTTAGCAGGTTGTTCGTTTCTAAATAGGAAGACCAGTTGAGAATGCATTGCTCGTTCGAGTATCTTTGATAATATCGGAAGAACTGAAATTGGTCTATAGTTTGACGGGTCGTTTGTTACACCTGATTTATGGAGAGGTTTGATTTTTTCCTTCTTCCAAATGTCCGGTATTTTTCCAGTTCTTATTGATCAATTCATTCATTGTGTCACAACGGTTTGGATATGAATTCACGAGAAGTTTTTAGCATGTTAGAAGGAAGACCGTCGATTCCCGTTTCTTTACGACGTTGAAGATTTTTCAATTCGTTTAATACGAATATATGTGGTATGTATCCTATATGAAAAATATGGTGAGTTCTTACTCTTAGCTTCAGCGGTTATTTCGATATAAAGTTCGAAAATAATATGGACTTTTCTTTAAGTTTTATTGCGGTAGAAAAGTAATTTCCAAAGGTTTCTGCAGTGATTTTCTCCTTTAGAATTTACAGATTTGGTTTTGTGTGGGAAAATCTTTTTGATGGTATCCCAAAATTTTCTTTTAGAAGTTCTTTGTGAAAGGTCGTTCTACAGCTTTAATTTGGCGATTGCATGTATTTCTAGCTCGTTTGTAACTGTCTCAGTCAGCATGGCTTTTTGGCTTGCGTGCCTTTCTGAAAAGCCTGTCACGTTGAGCGTTATTTTCTTATTTTCATTGTTGATCCAGTCATTACGCTTACCTCGGACTGTTTTCTTCATCACTGGTGCGTGTTAATTGAAAATGGTCAACAAGATTGTGGTCAACCATAGTACAGACATCAACTTATGTTGGAGAAAAGTGTGCTTAAATTTGATGTTCATGTTTCCCAAATGATGGGGATTATTCATCATAGCAGACAAAATAAGGATTAAGATTATTAAGAAAGGTCACAAAATACCCCTTCTCCTGAGCCTGGTCTTGAGGCCAGGCTTAAATACCCCTTGTATTTAAGTTTTAAAAAAAAGGGTCCGGAGTAAACAATTGAAAAAAATATGAAAAGAAAGTTCAGTGAACCTGACCAGGGATACAATCTGCTAAACAATATTGTACAAATGATCTTGAGCCAAATGCACTGCAAGTCAGGTTTAGAAATACCAGTTATTATTTTGTTTATTTATAAATCTACCAGTACTAACTGGTAGATCATAAGGGGAAGAGTTTCCAACCTTTGTAGCTTTTCATGAGCGAGATCTGGTCTCACTGATGCTTACATCATGTAACCGGGCCACTTACAATCTACGTGCAATATGGCTGTTGACCATCTTGATTTTTCTTGGTAGATTTTTGCTAATTTTTCTGATTTTTTTTGATTTTGTAGAAAGAGATACAATATTTTCTGGTTATTTTTTCAATAAAAACTCCCAGGGAAATGGGTGTGGTATAAATGCAAAAGATTCATGAGAAATATGATGCATACAATTTGGACAACTCCATCCCCTTGAAAAGATCTTGGCCTGATTAAGATACAATAACATAGAGGAACAAAATGTTAAACAATAATGTCAATGAATTCAAAATCAACACCTGACTGACTTTTGACTGTTTGGAAATTATACTTTTAAATCATACTTCAGAAAAAATATTTGTAAAACATTTTTTGTTAAGGATAAAAAAAAAATGTATTCCTCTTATTCATGCCATCTCCTGTCCCCGGCTCATGCTAGATTTTTTACAATCCCCCTATAAAACAAGTTTGAAATTTGAATCCCCCTTTGAAAAGGAAAGATTCGCACCATGTTGAGTATTCTAGTATCTACGGTTTTAAAATGTTCTTTCTTTAAACAATGTAAATGCACTCGTCATTTGTATTAGGGATCGTTCATATCAAGTGCGGATTTAGAGGTACTGAGAAATTACAAGAGGAGTGTAAAATATCGTTAAAAATTCATTGTCTATTGTCATCATGTAATACTTAATGACTTGAAATTACATTACGCTCTCCTCCTGTAATTTTGCAGTACTGCTAGATCCGCGCCTGCATATATCATTCTTTCATCACTGTTTGACTCCCCTCCCCCTGTAATCAAGCGTAATCATTTGACAGACTACCCCCTTCCAAATTACATCATCATTTCCATTGCATAAATTACAAGTACAGGAGTCAAAGTGAGTATAAAAGAAGAGTGTAGCAGCAGCTTAAATGGACCTAGTCTATCAGATATACCGCTCCGGGCTTTTTGCTCTCAAAGCCCGAAATGGTTTTTCGGATAGAATAAAAAAGACCCTGAAATAGTCTAAGTTGTTTTTTATTTTGAAAGAGAGTTTGCATAGTCATTTTGCTATATAGATAAGAACATGCCAAACTTTGTGTGGAGATGGCATTGATGCTCCAATTCACCAGGGCCAGACTTTGTTTAGTGTGCTTTCTTCACATAATAAATAGCCCTTTTGCATTGGAAATGAATTTGTTGCTACCTATCACAACATTAACAATGTAAAATGTTCTGTTTATGTTGGCCAGTTTTGTAGACAGTTTGTCTACTCTTTCATTTAGTCAATAGCAACAATCAAAATAAAAAAACAATTGTGTACATCATTACCCATTGAGATCTTTGCTGGTCTTTTTCTCATTCTTTTCAGCAAGGTCCATTTATTATGTTACAACAACTGTTTAGCGAGCAAGCTTAATGATACATATAACCACTCCAATGCTCATGAACTACTATTAGTAGGTAGCTGAAAATAAACAATATAGGTAAATTGAAAAAAATAAAGAAGCCCTAAGAATTATTTTTATGCATTAGAGATGACACATTAAAAGAAAAAATATAAGTATCTTTTATATATGCACGAGGCTTATCGGCACTGTACACCAAATTTTGTGTAAAGTGAACACTAAGTTTTGTATATTACAACGATAAGCATCACGAAAAAAAACATCTCACAGTCAAATTTCTTGTAGAAAATACAATCATTTATCATCAAAAATTTCAGGTCAGCATACTGCGGTCACTATACCTGTACATCTCACATCTGGTGATGTCCTAGTGCAAACCCTATATAAAACTACAACAGAGCGTACAGTGAAAGGAGGAAGCAGAACTGAATATTAGCAGCCTGTTTCATGGAACAGTTGCAGGATTACTCTATGAGCTTTCACCCCTATTATACCCGGGCTCTTTGGGGTTTTTGTAGCCCCCGGCCATAACTCCAGATTGGCTTATGCTAGAAACTTGAAATTTGGTATGGAGGTAGCCCTTGATTGGGAAACTAAAAAACTCATGCTGAAAAAGCAGTGATTGCTATGGTTACCTGATGACGTCATCACAATTTTTTTTTAAATAAATACCTTTCTTTACAGAGCTATATCTCTCGAGAAAATTTAAATTTTTCAATTCTGTTTTAACTGAAAGTCAAATGAAAGATCTTTCGTAAATATGCCACCAGATTTTCATAAAAATCAGGTCCTGAGGCACTACGAGACGCCAAAACCACCACAAATTTGCCCCTCCATCATTTTAGAATGATGACATCATCATAATTTTTTTGTATTCAGCATGATTATTTTATTGAACTGAAAAAAAAATTAGATTACTACAAGGTCTTTTTTGTATAATTTTATGATTTCGATTTTCTTATAGTTCGTCAACCAATCAAAAGACATCTAATTCACACTATACCAAAGTAATACATAACATGGAAATTAGAATTTTCAAGCATGCCTCTTCAGACATATTTTGACTGGTCAAACATTCTTCACTTCACTATTGGTAGAAACAACGCAAGATATGGGGATCCCTTTGGTTTCATCAATACTCATTCAAGATCGCCTTTTTTCGGTAAAATGATGATTCCGCTTTTTACCCATATGTCAGGTTTATTACAAACATTAAGTAATTGCTGATTCAACACTCCTGTTTTCCAGAAATGTGGTCGAGTCCTGCAGCTTTGTTAATTTTGAAACCTTTATCACATTTGACGAGTTCGTCCATATGGTGTATCTTTTGTGTTTATTGGAAATGTTTGGTGTATAACAGTGCCAGTGACGATGGGTTTAACTGTTACAAATGGGGGTTGTCCAAAGAGGTTGGTAAAGTGACTCTTCCACTTTTTTACACGATCCTTTGGATATTTTGCACTAATGCGACCTTTGTTTGAGCCTTTTCTACCTGTAAATTCGTTTACTATTTCCCGAGCAAGCTTAGGTTTTTGATATTCTACGGCATTAGCAATGGGAGGTATCTTATCATTGACATATCTTTCTTGCTCTCTTTCATATACATATCTTTCTTGCTCTCTTTCGTATGGATCGTTCAATTTCGTTTTTTTGCCATTTATAGTTGTTGTCGTTTGTGCATGAGTTGTATACAGATCCTTTGACATCTTCTTTCCCAATCTTCGCAATGAAGTCACCTCCAATTAGTAGACATTGTTCTTCGGAATACTTTTTGTCAGGTCTGAAATGTTCATTTAGAAATCTTCTTTTTCATCAAGATTAATTGTATTGGTCGAGCTATAGCACGAAATAACCCTCACAGCAGGACTTCCGTTAAAGCTGGTGATCTGTGTTCTAGAATTTATTGATTCAATTAAGTTTAAAGATTTCTAGGTTTTGGGTTAGAAGAGTACCAACTCCCCTGATTGCGTAGTCGCTAACAGCCTTTTTAGCAGATGATGTTGTTACTTGGATACGTATTATATTAATATCGTACTTCTGAGCTAAGCGAGTTTAGCATTCGGCAATTCATAGTCAAGAGGCGGTGTTTGTGTGTTCATGCGACATGCCAGATGGCATGAAGTTTTAGAGTTTTAGCCATTTTAGTTTTTCAGTTAGAAGCCCAACGATTCAGAGTAAGTGGTCACAACTCCTACTAATTACCGCGGCTTTCTGCTAACTAGAAATGATTGATCCATGCCATTGGGGTTGACAGTGTTGGTTATCATTCGCCATCGATCTGAATATTAAGCCATATTATTGGAAATATGATACACGCCCCCATGAACTGCTTGGAAAGCCGCTGCACATTCCAAAAAAGCTGTTATTTTTACAAAGTGCAGCATATTCGCCTTACGTCATTGCCCCATTTGCAAAACCAGCAGTCACTACGAGGACGAGGGGTTGACTATTGTGAAGGAGAAGCAACAGAAACAAAGTAAAGTTAAACTAAAGGTATGGATCCACCCAGATGCAACCCACTGACACCCAAAGCAAAAAAAAAAACTCAGAGAAAAACCAAACCAAACAAAACTTATAAACAGAAATTATGATGACAAGCCAACCTGAAGGTAACCAGGTTTCACTTGCTGTGCCAAAGCAGTTACATCTAGCTTCTCTCAATGGTGACTATGTCATCTTGACTCATTAACCTTTTTCTACATATATATATAAATATATATATATATGCTATTAAAATCTCTAAGATTTATTCCAAATGTTGACAAGGTGTAGCACTGAACAGCAAACGTTTTCAACCAGCCAACACCGAACATCCAATCGACCATGTTTAACACCAAACACCGAACTGTGCATCATTGATTGTTAGGTTTCTCGTCGGGGGG
>JAUBWS010066500.1:0-14544 GCA_032270445.1 Darlingtonia californica
TTAGTTTTTCGAATCGAAATTGGTTGGCACCTGTCACATTTCGAGTGAAAAGTTTCAACTGACCTAAGTATGGTACAGCTTCAAATGACAGTTGTCAAGAAAATTATTAACAAAAAGTCAAATAAAAAAATTCACACATAATATGCTATGTGTGAGTGAGACCATTATAAAAGACATGCGCTACATCACTATCTTTGTTTTGTTTGTCATCATCGTAGTGAGAATGGGTTGTTGGTTAAGCGTACCAAATTTCATTGAAATCTAATCTAATTAAATTATGGAACCATATATGCTCAAAAATGACAGGTGACAATAAAATAATGTATCAATCGTATTCAGCGTGATATGTTGGATAAGTGTCCCAAATTTCATTGAAATCTGAGCACTTTAAATTTTGGGACCAAATATGCCCAAAAATACCAGGTGACAATAAAATATGAAACAACAATGTCTTCATTGTATTCAGCATGATTTTTTTGTTGAGTATGCGAAATTTCATTGAAATCTAAGAACTTTTAATTTTGAGACCAAATTTGCCCAAAAATACCAGGTGACAATAAAATATGAAAAAATGTTTTCATCGTATTCAGCATGATTTGTTGGTTGAGTATGCGAAATTTCATTGAAATCTAAGCTTTTTTAATTTTGATACCAAATTTGCCCAAAAATAACAGGTGACAATAAAATTTGAGAAAATTAATGTCATCATCGTATTCAACATGATTTATTGGCTAAGTGTACCAAATTTCATTGAAATCTGAGCACTTTTAATTTTGGGACCAAATTTGCTTAAATTTGGTACTGGAAGCTATTTTTTGGGTCGTTTCGGCATATTTGATCCATTTAGTGGCTGGTTTCGGGTGGTTTCGCGAAATTTCTGGGTGATTTCGGGTCGTTCCATGTTTTAGTATGTACCTTGAATTCAACTTTGTGTACCCAAAACAGTGTTTTTGAAATGATGATTTTTGAAATCAGTATCCTTATTCCGTTAAGTTACAAAACTTTGCTCAAAATAGATACTTTTCTATTTATTTAGCTCAAACATGCATACCCCAAAACAGATTTTTAGTACTGTGATAAAAAGATAGATAAAACATATTTCTTCAAACCAGCATTATTAATAACAGATATGCAAATTGCCCTAAAAACTCAGAAACATGAAAAATGTAAAAGATAAACATTATTTTTAAAATCACCACTCTTTGGATTACCTAAGGTACCAAATTTCTTTCAAATGGACAATTTTTCATTTTTTTACCAAAAATACCTCAAAACAGGTATAGGTATGATAATTGAAAAACAGACATCATTTTTAAATCAGCACCCTTTAATTACCTAAGGTACTAATTTCATTCAAAACGGACTTTTTGATCTGAAAATACCTCAAGGGTCCGTTTTTCTCAAGGTCCTGGGTCCGGTTTTTCTAAAGGTACTGGTCCAGGTCCGGGACCGGGTCCGGTAAGTAAAGTATGCCAAGGTCTTTTTTTCGTATTCATATAATCAAAATGGCTAAACACTCATAACAACTCAGGCACGGATCAAGAGTTACTGCAAAATTACAGGAGGTATGTATAAGATCGTTAAAAAGTCTATCTATTGTCATCATGGAATAGACGATAATATTTAAAATACTTTTCGCTCTCTCTTCCTGTAATTTTGCAGTACCACTAGATCCACGCCTACAACTGCATGATAAAACCACTAGTGATTTTTATATTTGTCACTTTAAATAAATACTGAGATTATTCAAGAAATTCTTTACATATAAACTTCACACACAAGACCTGGAAAACACCCAAAGTTTTCGTTGAATAAGCCGAATGACGTTTGAGCCGTTTTGTCAATATTGTGTTACATGTTTGTACTTATAATCGGACAGATGTTTATTATGTACGCAAAATACATAAAGTAAAATACAAGACCTGAATATGTACACAATTCTAAAATTGAAAAAGAAAACCCAATCGATATTTCATGGCATTTTGTAGCCAATATTCAAACGTAGCGACAACAACAACAACAATTTTTATTTTTATCAGTAAAAACCAACCGTGCACCACCTATACTTCTCTGTTTTTTTATCCCTTTCATGGTTCATTGGAGTTTATAGAATAAATCTCCTTGCAACTCCCTTTCAATCACAATTGTGTAAGCGTATAATTGGCTAATAACAATTAGATTAATCTGAAAGAGCACTTAATCAATGAATCGATTCAGTCACATGACGAATAACTCATTTTTATAAGAAAAATTTCCCTTCATGACAAAGGACCTAAAAATAGTTTTTCAACAACGCAGCAATAAAACGAATAGGTTTGCTTTTATCAATTATTAATTATCCTATTCATGACTACACTTAATAAAAAGTAATAATCGACGCAATTAAAGTATTAGTAGCTATACACCTGACTTTTAATTTCATGATTTGTTCTATTTGCCAAACAGACAAGGAAACGTAGTATGTTATCCTAAAAAAACTAGTTTCGAAATGTGGAGCGAGTGCGTCTCATTTGGCATTTTTTTATTTATTTATTGCGCCCAAAGGGCGCTTGTAATAGCCTTCCCCGGGCGTATATATTAAGGTAGGGAATCATTCACATAGTACGTACGCACGAAAATGGCCAAAATTGGACCCCCTCTCCCCCCTTGCACACATAACAACTGATCCCCCCCTTTGTTAGTACGTACTTTTCTTGGGACGACGAATAGGAACGACTTAAAAGGCCAAGAAATTATACCTATTATTATTGGAAATTAGTGGCATAGTATTTTTGTATAAAAGAGGATCAAGAACATAGAAAAATTGGTAATTCATGCAGCGGAAAATATCTTAAAATCTCAAATAAAACACTTGAAATGGGTTTGTATAAAAAATTTAATGCGTACGTACATTTTACAAGCTGTTGATAGCTACAAATTAGGGCTCAGAATCAGTCTCCAAAGCATCAAAATATCTTCAAAGATCCACAATTTCTGTCATCTTTCTTTAGCGCATCTGTATGTGTATATCCAGTCTAAAAGTAGTCTGCACCGAGCTGGATTGTTTACGAAATATCCCGTGTTTCCAAATCATTCGGCAAAAATCACAACATGGTATAAACTTAATATTTTGGGGTGGAAAAAAGACTATTTTCGTAATGACAACACTGTGAAGCTTTAGGGCAAATTGTCTGGTCGATGATTGAGGCCAGCCGTGATGAGGTGCACCACATATGTTCGCAATACAATCCCTTTAACCTTAAAAAAAGTACATCATAAATGAAAGAATGGTTACTGTATATAGTGGAATTGGACCAACTGGGACACACAGGAATACCATGGATAATTGAGTATAGTTTGATGTAATCAGAGCTAAAAACCATCCATTATTGCATTAAAGATTTCAAATAAGTAGAGAGGAACATGAAATTAATTGTATTGATCAACACAAATAAACAATGAAAGTGTTTGGCATTTTTGAAAAAGTTTAATCATCAGGTTTATAGAAATAGAATAGAGGCATGTTGAGGTGCTTAGAGTGTCTAGAAAAAACTCAAAGATTAATAAGATTAAGAAGATTAATAAAATTATTCTTTGCGGCTTCTGCGAATTTTTAGTGAATTTTTTTTTGCAGCCTCTCGGATGAACTTTTTTTCATCACCCGGAAAGATGGAAACAAATAGTTTTTTAATCAGCCCTACAGCTCACCAGTCTTGATTTGGTACATGCAACACAAAAATATTCACTGTGGATTTCTATGTATTCAATGCATACTGGCGCAAATAAAGAAGTCTATTTAGTCTTTTTAGTCAATATTAACATCTCGACTCGAAGTGAAAGCTAATTTGCCAAATTTTTTTATACACTAGCTATCGGATGTTGTGTTAAGTGATCATTCACCTTTAATGTAGGCATCAAATGGAATCCAAACTGGCACCTAATAAATAATGGTTCCAGCATAATCCTTGGAAGAATTCTCACCGTCGACACCAGATATTTGTACCATAACTGGAAATGTTGCACATTTTATAAAACCATCATTGTAATGACAACAAGAAATATTAACATTGTAATAATTTGGGTTGAGAATTACTGTATTCCTTTGCATAATTATGGTTTTCCATATAATGCCATGGATATTTTTGTACACGTCAACATATATAGTAGTTACTATGAAAATAATGAGTTGGATAACCAACCCTCCAGAAAAGCTTGTAGCGCTAGGTATCGGTTTATGCGGCTACAATATTACTCATATTGTAAATTCTTACCTATACTATAATTTCTAGTTCCTATTGTTGTATATTATCATCGTTAAATTTACACATTTAAAAATTCATTTCATACATACTTATGGTACAAATCTCCAACAAAAAATAAATGAAAAATACATAATTAGCCGTATTTATACTAAGACGAACTAATCGTCTGAGACGAATAGTTCGTCTTGACAATTAGTTCGTCTAACAAAAGGAATGTCTTTTTTCGTCGCGTTTATACTGTCGAGTAAATTGATAATTTGGACGATTAGTTCGGCTCAGTATAAATACATAATTGAAATAAAGAAGAAACTGAATAGTCTTTTCTTATTATAAACAGGAACCTTACATATTTTTCTTTTGAATCAATAAAGGCTAAAAATTAAAAATTTTGCACGATAACAGGCTTAAGGTGGCATCTCCATAAAAACTATGAAAAATGGGAAATTACCATTTCCCCACAATTCCCGCAACGATAAGTCTTTCAAATTTAAGTGTTTCAGAGATTGGTCCACATCAAAACATTCATCGCATTAAGTGATATTGACTTTTAAGCTTTGGACAAAGGCGAAGAAATTGCTTCATGCTGGCAAGTTTTACTGAGCAACTGAAGTCATTTAAACGGTCGTTTTTCTTGCATTTTGCTGAAAACGGCCTTGGCAGGAAAAGTAAACGTTTACATTTTTTCAAAGACGTTTTTCTCCAAATCAACTTTTTGAACAAAAATATCTTTGGATGATTAAAAGCGATTTAGCCAAATTTTTGAGATGATCTTAGGTTTGTCAAAATTTAATGCATAGGTTTTTTTTTTATGCCAGCTATGTTCTTTTTTATACAAGCATACAGAGATACAGGTCTTTTAGATTACTCAATTATCGCTTTGACACATTACATTACAATCTGCACAAAGACGTTTCTGAACAAACTATAAAGAAAAGAGTACCAAATTTAAAAAAATCAACACTTTTCAAAATATCATAGTCATAGTCATAATTTCCCACAATACTGCCCCATAATTTAGTAAAGATTGAGTAAGAACGACTTGACTTGTTTCTAATGGAGCCACCTTAAAAATCGGAAAAAAGTGGAAAATAAGCTCAAATCGACTTAAATTTTGCAATTAAAAAATTATCATCTCTCGTCTTGCCTTTAACTTGGAATGGTACGTTTTTTTTAAAAACGACTTCGTACATCAATAGCGGCTGAGTTCATTTTTCAACAACCATTGGCAGTTAATTTTTCTTTTTCACCCAATGCCAAAGCGAGTTTTTAAAGTTTTATTGGGAAATTTTCAAAAGCGCAAATGCTGAAAATGGTAAATTGGTTACTTGGCATTTTAAGTGTACCTCAACGAGTCGTTAAATGTTTGTTCAACCTAATCCTGATTTTACATACGCCACAATATATTCCAGAAGCAATTAAGTCACTGTTGACAAACCCGGAAATTAATCTTAAATCGCAAGTTAATCTCGAAATGGCTTTAGTAACCATCGCGAAGTATTAATAATCGGGATAGTTTTAGATATTTTGGAGAACATTTTCAAAAATGCAGTCCCATTAAGGTTCGTCTAAAAACCGTCTAAAACTTAAAAGGTTATCAAAGAGTCACTCTGTGGGTACAGATACCCGCCAATTCCTAACACTAGTACGGTTATTAGTGTGATATCATATTATTGAATGATGGTTATATTTTCTTCTTTTATTTGTAAAACTTTCCTAATAGTTTTCCGAACTGCATCATTGAAATCTAACGACTCACAAATCAAAGCATGCTGATCGTCATGTTTACCAAGTTGAAGTTTCAAACTAGTTAATGATTCTTCGTCAATGTGCTGGTATCTGACTTGATCCCCATACTTTATAACTTTCTTTTCCATAATTTCATTTCCCTAAAATATTCAGAAAAAGACAGCTTTGAAAAGTAGAAATGTAGTAGCTATCTTCATTGACGTCGGTCGCTACAGAAAAAGTTTGAATTTTCTATTTTCCAGAGCCAATTTTTAAAGAGCGGTATCTTTTGATTGAAAACTGAATTTTACAAACTGTTTTGATTTTTGAGTAGCTTTTTGACGAAAGTTTCTTCCCCATCCTTTTCTTTCCCCGATCTTTTAAACGTAACACACTCAAATCAATTTGCACCTTATCATTTTGGTTAAACTTTGACCGATTATTTTCTTGTAAACACTTGTAGTTTTGCCCGCCCATTTTCCCATCTTTTGTCTATCCGCGAATTTTTTTCCAAGAAATACGAAAGTCTCGCGCAAATTTCTTCCTTTGAACTGAAGTAACACAATGTGTCCCAAAAAAAAAAAACGTAACATCGTTTGACAACAGGACACAACAACCTTTGATATGATGATACACATTTAAGATAATTAAAAAGCAATAAAGTGATTAATAATTTCTCTAGTGTATTATAATTAACAGTCTGAAAATATGTTGATAGAAAGTTTGCTATTTCCGTCAGCTAATGGGACTAGTATTTTTGTTAAAATTGCAACCCTGAACCCAAAATTCTGTAATTTTGCGATTCTAAGCGGGACTCAAAGGAATGAAAATTCATATCTTTACTGGACTTTGTGTTTTAACTTACCGTAACAAAATAGAAGACATTGAAATTCCAATAATTAGACCAATCATCTAACCACGATTTCTTCAACATTTCATCAACGCTATGTACACTATATAGTAAGTTCACTCTTGTATCATCATCTTCATTTGAAAGTATTTTTCAATGATTTGAAGCATCGGAGTTACACCAGTTCCACCTGCACATAACAAAAGTTGCGAGCACTGTAATATAAAAAAATTCCTTTATGATAATACAGGAATGGTACAAATTCATATCAATTGATTATTTTTAAGAAGGTACTTTAGACGAATATTAAAAAAATCGCAAAAAAGATTATGCGATTCGAAAACTACTTATTACTATTTTCAACATTTGAACTTATACTAAAGTACACAAATAAGGCAATAAAGAAAATTATGCCTTCAAGCTGTGCACAGTTCTGCTCTGTTAAAGGAAGAAATCCCGAATTTCGAAGCTTTCTCTGACCTTTAGTATAGTTATTTGCTGATACAGGACCGTCATCTGGTCATGGATTTTGCGGAAGTAAAAGCATCACCTTTTCATCCTTATAGAAATTTCAACAACCTTTCACCCTTATAAAGATTATGGCTTTACGTAATTTCATTTTCTTGATGGCTTCGTTAATAAGGGCTGTAGTTACAGGGAGGGGGGGGGGGGGGTGGAGGAACTGAAGTAGGCGCAACCTTAAGAGAAAGGTGTCACTAAGGCCAATCAAATTCAACATTCAACAATCTAATGTAATGCTCAACCCAAGCTCTCATTTTATTGACCGCCACTCAGTGATAGTTCTCCAACATCACTTTTTACATATTTCTCGCCGATGAAATCCTGATTGGTTCGATCCATCTGCCTTGCAATACTGTATGAAAGAGTTCGTTACCATCAGGGGTAATATGGGCAAAAGTGTCTTTTTCAGGCTCAGATTTGGCCAACCATACTACATACTAGCAACAAATTATTGGAAGAACTAGCCATTTTTGATAAATTGGAAACATTGATTTTTACAGGACTGCCTGTCCTAGCTATCATCCAAACTCACGTATTAAAGGCATTTGAGCGTCCGCCTTTCCACACTTGGGCATTTCGCGTCAACGTTGTACTTACAAAAAGATCATCCACCAAACCGACTTGACAACAACACCAGAATATCAATTTGTCGATAACCGCCATTGAAATCAATCTAATGTCTAGGTTATAACAGGATTATTTTTTCAAGGTTTACTCCTCTAGATCTGTTGAGTTCTGTGTGGAACAGGGGTGACCTCGCGAATGTCGTGGCTCCTCAACACGCACAACAGTCCTGGTTGTGGAGAGGCTGATAGCTCGTCCAGTGACTTGCCAGAAATGCACCAACCCTGGCTCCCGAAGTCCATGTAGAAGTGATGACATGACTGCCGCTGTCAAAGGGTTGCTTATATTCGCAAATAACACAACCCTGTCTTGACTCCCAAGGTTCAAGTTTAAGTATTGCTGTCTAGATTTTTTCAGCCCACCCCTAATTAAGGGAAAATAAATAATGCAGATGAGTAAGAAAGTTTCTAATTGAGAAGTAAATTAAAACATTCCAAAAAAAAATTCTTAAAACCTGAGTTTTCAGGGAAAATTCAAGTACTATTTAAAATTCAATAACAATTCAAAAAATCAAAGGATTTCAAAAACCCCTGGCCACCCTGTTATAAAAATGGTGATCCGGGAACTTTTTTAACTGACGTTTTCTGACTCTACACAAATATCAGGAAGTGGAATGAAAGGAGCATGTAAAAGACGTTAATCCAAGGACAAGGAATATGCATTTGCTTGAAAATTTCATATTAATAACCAGTAGTATCCATGAGGCTTACACAGAACAACTTGTGTAATACGAGGATTATCCAATAGTATAAATGCATCCTGTATGACGCATATGTTTAAATTTTGCTCTGCATCTGCATCTATAGATGGATTATACGAGGTGTTTTTAAATCATAAAGGTAATTATTGACTGCCATTTTTATGGACTCAACATATTAAAATGAAGTGATTAACATTAATGAAAGAATTATTAAGTAAAGAGAAATCCTATTTGATATTAGATCTTACAGTACGTCATGACAAAATAAAAGCAATCAGAAATATTCATCTTGACCTGATATGTAAAGAGAGCGATATTCAGATTACTAATATAATGACCATCAGAGTAAACTGAACAAAACACACATCCTATCGTAAGATACGTATCTTGCGATGGTAACTAGTAGGAACAAAGTCAATTTGAAGAAATAGAGGTACTGCATTGATACCTTTAAAGAACGTCATTTAAACGTGTACAGTCTTTTTTATATAAGAACAAGCTTTATGAGAACATTGAAGCATATATCGCTCCAAAACATAAGAATAAGCTAAGAACAAGCCGAGGCTCAGACCAGTTAGCCTTAAATAAGAATAAAACACTCAAAGATTCTAGTGCATTAACATATTACAAAACTAATTGATTCAATGGTCTACCATGGCTTAAGACATCATTCTCCAACGTATCATTGGTCAATCTATCTCACGACTACAGGTAGTAGCAAGTTTGTTAGTATATTACCACAAAAATGTTTAGATTTTTAATGTTGCTTAGACTTCAGGATGAGAACCATTGAAAAAAACAACGAGGCTAAATTTAAGCAACAACATACGAATATTGAAGCTAGACAAAAATTATCTGGTTGTTATAAAAAAGTCTAATCTCACCATATTTGCTTTATATTCAAATTCTCCAAACGGTCCTCTCCAATCAACAAGTAATCCAACAGTCCATTGTCTCATATAGTGCGACATTATACCTTCCTTGTAAAGCTGGAAAAAGAAAACCTTACTTCGCTCAAAAGAAATATATGGAATTTTTCACAATTTCAATTGACTTGACTATTTTACGGTACCTTTTATTTACATATTTCTATTAAATATCTTATGACCATCAGACAATAATCAGACTTCAGTTTCATCGACATAAATGCTATCAAATGAAAAAAGCGTTGGACCAAGAAACTTCTATTCCTTTCACATTGAGTATGGTCAAAATACCAAACTATTTTGAAATCCGATTAAATCAAGCTGCAAGGCTTTAACCTTTCGTAGAACGACCTATTTTCTACTACGTGGTAGAACGAAAACTATGATCTATCAAGAATTACAAGTGCTATTGACATGAAATTTGGACAAGTGATAAAATGACTGTAATGAGGAAGATTGGTACCAATTTTGTTTTCATCGCGTGACTAGCGTGTACTCATCAGACCAAACTCTACTTTTCAAAGACTTTCAACAATTTTTGATTCAGAAATTAGCTTGATTTCGACAAATTATAAAAGATGTCAGGTATAAGCGTGTAATTTGCAGATCAAGTGCTAGCTATCAATTTTTAACGTCATTTTTCAAAGTCTGCAAAATATAAGTTGGTCACGTGACAACTTCCTAAAATTACAAATACCTACCGCCTACTTAATTTCTAATTGGCAGCCAGTATGGTTCTTGAGTTATTACCCTTTTTACTCAGGGGTGTTACGTCATGTTTAAAATTTACGGTAACTTTTGCTCACCAGTTCCACTCATCAAATAAATATGCTATATACATCGGTGATATTAGAAACAACTGTGGGAAGTTCAAAAATTGTGCCTAGCATGAGTAATTAGCGAAAGACCTGTTTGCGACGTTACTTTTTATGGTTTCATAAACTTTAAAATCTTAATAACTAAATATATAAAAAAAGTTAAAAGCTCAAACTTTACCCATAGATAAAAATATTTTACAAAATATGATGACATCAGTACAATTTCGCTGAGAAACTATTTCTATAAATAACTGATGACGACATCAAAAGTGAAAATAAATTTCTATGCAAACTTAATAATTGTTCCAAAGTACATTAGTGAAGTTTTACTATAAACGGCCATTAACTTTATAGCACAATTCTCACTAGCTTTGTTAAAAGAAATAAAGGGTTTAGGTTAAATTCCCTAAGGTCTGATTGAAATAGTTGATAAAACGCAAGACTATTTTGTATCAAATCATAAGACAACAATAAAACTGTTTAAAATTCATAATGCTATAATTGGAATTTTTCTGAGACACACTGAAATAAAAAAACTTATAATAAAACAAAAATTCGAAAATGGTCTAATGCTGGTTAGTCAAATTATTTGAGAAAGTGAAAACTTCAATATTTTTCCGTCAAACACATTATACGGAGCTCATACCTTAACTGCAATTTCAAAATGTCCCTTCTGAGTGTGGCTGGAAACTGGAGTGTATGGTCTGATCACGTGACGTCCATCTTCTCTTTCACATCTATCAAGTTTTAATGGTTTGTATATAAATTCATTAAATTAGAAATGAGGTGATTATATTTACCCAGAATAGCCTCTTCATATCTTTTTGAACTGTCATCGATGAGGGTCCTGCCCTCCTAGAAACACCTATACAGGGAATATTGTGGAATTAACAGGGAGTTAACATTCTTCACTGAAAGCCTCGTGCCGGCGTCGAGGCACATGTTTTTTTCGTACACGGTCCGAATTATCTTTGATGGTCCGAATTCTCTTGCCGTGATGGTCTGAATTATCTTCGATGGTTCGAATTATCTTAAACTTAGTTATTTTCCCGTGAAAAAAAGTATTTACAAAAATTTGTGGTCCGAATTATCATACTATCCGATTTATTTTCCTGGTGATTTTTTTCGGGGAAAAAGATTCACCAAAATCATTCTCATTGTCAGTACATAATTTTTCATTATTTGTTTTTCTTCATTCTTTATAACCTTATTTGTGATCTTGCCAATATTGTGTAAAATATTTGCATATAAGCATATAAGTAAAACACGTGTGAAGCAAGATTTTTAAACAAGATGGAAAAAATTAAATCGCATCTGAGTATACTAGTACAGATTCAGACTCGGAAACCACAGACGTTCATTCATCAATTTCTCATGATATGCAAAACCAGGGGTACAACCTTTCTCAAAGATTATTTTATATTTCATTTGAAATGTGCTCTGGAATGTCTTTGACACTGAATGTTTGTAATGATTGTACTGGATGGTTATGAGAATACTCAATGTCAATTCTAGCAGAATATGTTTCAGATGGAACACGTTTCATTCTTATACACATACATGGTAAAGGGTGTTTTTGAATCTTTTTGTTGGTTTATCACGAACGACTTCAAGATGGTTCATGGTTGATTGGTTTCGTGTACGGTGATGACAACGAAAGTATAATGAATTTTTTCATAAACATTGTCTGGTCCAGGTTTCTTTGGAGTCCGAGTTTTACTTGAATATTCTTCAATAAACTTTTTAACATCTTCATCTGTTTTCAATTCACAATCAACACTCGCTTTGAAGTATTGAGAGGTTCCAATTACAGTAATTATATGATAACATTCTTTCAATGGCAAAATTTCTTTTACACAAGCTTTCAATTCCTCTGTATTTTTAAGATATTTTTGAAAGTTTTGCGTAAATTTGCGTAAAGAGTGCTTATTTTTGGCCTAGATTGTTGCTAATTTAAGTGTGGTATGGCTTTTCCGACTAACATGATGTTCACACGTTTTATTTCCAACCGACACGCTAAAGCTCTAAATTTTGCATGGAAAAAATAACGTTTTTCTTCGCCTGTGCAGAAGATAACCTATCTGATTATCAGGTTATTCCCGACAGGTAAATTATCGGATTTATTACGCACAATGGCAGTATGGTATCCAAATTATGCAAAAAATGTTATTGGTCTTCATTGTCACCAAATCGCAGGTCATTTATAGTAGTCAATGTGCAAAATTTTAAGTATTAATATTCAAAAGCACTTTTACTTTTAGGGACCAAATTTGGCCTAATGGTGTTAATTTTCAAAATAAGAAATTTCAAATTTCAAATGCCATCATTAACTTCAACATATTTGAATTAGTCAGAGTGCAAATTTTCAGCCAAAAATAAGCACTTTTAATTTTTGGGACCTAATAAGCCTAACAAGTGCAAATTTTCAGAATTAAAAACTTTATTATCTACACGGGAGACCAATTCACTCTCGCAGGCGTAGACTTTAACGATATCCTTACATACCATATTACCAGCCTACCTGGTGAAACACCTATAAGTGAGCCGTGTGGAATTTATCAGAACGGCAATTTTTGCCACCGATAGTTTCATGGTGTGGAGCATACATATATGTTATGAATCAACGAATCCTGGGGATACGGATCCTGCACTAATGTAACTCTCCAATTTCCACTAAGGAAACGGATCAAGTGGAGATTGAACCCACGACCTCTCGCCTGCCGGGCGATTGTTTTACCAACTGCGCTATTGAATTAATGGGCTCCGACTGTGCATTAATTCGATGACATTCCATTTGTTCGTAGGATTCAGGTTCAATTGAGTGTAACTTCGATCGTCTACTACAAATTTGTGTAATGACATCAGATCGATAGCGCAGTCGGTAGCGCAATCGCCCGGTATGCGAGAGGTCGTGGGTTCAATCCCCACTTGAACCGTTGCCTGTGCGGAAATTGGAAAGTTACATTAGTGAAGGATCTGTCCCCAGGATCCGTTGATTCATTTGAGTGATGTTTAGGTGAAGTGATTTTTTAAATCAAAGTTTATTAACAATTTTCGATGGTGCGATGTATTTACTTTTCGTTAAGTCTCAAGATTTCACATTGGCAAATCTGTATTTGATATTTTCAATTATTTTATCTAAATTCAGAAATTGCTTATAGTTTCTGCTTTTTAAGAATTTTGTCATTATCGGGGAAAAATAGTGTGAAAATTTCACCGGGTTAAAATCTAGTCACTTTCAACAGACCAAATTTTTAAATTAGTCATTTTTCCCCGACTAAATTTGAAAATTTCCTAAAGATATATAAAATACTCGGAAAAAACTATGATGAAACTAAAATCGAGGGAAATTTGCATAGGGGAAAATTTCAGCTACTTTTAAAAGAATTGAATCACTTTTCAGCGTTGAAATATTTCTACTTTGTCAATTTATATTCTTATTTTGGGTCCTTCTTGTATTAAGTTTTGATGTGATTTTCGCTGAATTTTTCTGCTCCTTACATTTCTTGTTATAGTTACAGATACTTTGTTAATCGGAGAAAACAGGTCGACATAAATCTTTCGCTAAAACTATTTTCGCAAAATATTTCAAGTGATAATTTCGAAAAAAACTAATCCACGAGATTTTTTGAAAGATAATTAACAAAATTCAAGTTAGTAATTTGTTACAATGCAGTAGTCAAGCGCTTTTTTTAAACCTGTAACTTTACTTCCCAAAATGCAGTGTTACTACTTTAAACCTCATTACTTGATTAGTATTTCAAATAATAGTTTTATTTTAGAGATAGCAGAGGGTTATAGCTCTGAAAATCACACTTTTTGGCGATTTAAATTGGAAAGTAGTAGAATATTTCAGGGAAATCAGAAAATATTTGAGCGAAAAAATGCCCTACATTTCAGTTTTCCGAAAAATTTGAAATTTTGAAAATTTTGACTGAAACTTTTTTTGCTAAAGTTTTTTAAACTAAACTTTTTACAATCAACGTAATACAAGCGAATTTTTTCAAAAATGCCAATTCGTGAAATGAATTCAAAAAATTTACAAGATTTTTTGGCAAAAGTTCTTAAGAGCCAATTTTCATAAGAGTGGGGAAGTTTCTAAATATTTTAAAGATTTGATTTCTTGTGTTTTTCATTT
>JAUBWS010066511.1:1233-14543 GCA_032270445.1 Darlingtonia californica
AAGGACTGGTACAGTCTACGGACACGGCTCCACAAATGATCTGTTTTAAAGGACATTAACACATCTCATAGGACCTCTCTGTCTTAAAAAACGGCATCAAAACGAGGCAGGATAAAGGTCTCATCTATTAATCTAAAAACTGTTCGTTTACCTCTTATCTCATAGACTCATTGTACAATGCACCGTTAGTTTAAATAGCATTGAATAAAGCTGTCTTTCGAAACTAGGACTCTGGATAGCCCATATCATAATATTCGCTAAGTCGTAAAGCAGTTCTAATTCCTTCGACAGAGAACATTCGCTAAGTGATACATTGTTTTACCGAGTCAGCTGACTACTCTCGAGTCCCGAATAATTGTCCCCCTCCCCCCTCCCCGGTTTCTATCGATTTTTTCCACCCAGGACATCTTTATTCCAACCCCCATTATTGATTTTCAAACCTTTTTGCTAAACCCCCTATCATTCAAACTAAAATAACTGAGAAAAATAAATGACTCTACGACTACGACTTATCAAGGGTATACTCATTCATTATTATTCAATTTCATGGTTTGTAAATTCAATCTTAAAGTGCTGACGTACACAAAAAATAGACATTTGCAATGATCTCAGCACTGGATGGTCCAAATTTTACAAATGACCCCAATTTTCTTATCTTCTTTTTGTTCTCTATCTACAGTACTGCAATAGTGATATATCTAAAATTCAACTTTTCGAAATTTCAAAATTGTGCTTTCAAAAGTGAGACCATTGACCATCATGTTTTTGGCGCTAAAAAATCTTGTCTAAGTTTGAGGATTTCAGTATGTTATTCTACAAGAAATTTGCGATCCAAAAGTACCAAACAATATAATGTCCTAATTATTTTCCGGTTTGGCCATATTACGGCCAATTACGCTCAGACTGTTACGTATAAACTACACAGGCTCAAAATTTCCACTCCCGTTTTATTTAACATCCCAAAGTCTAAAAAGCCAAGACTGTAGGCTACCTTTGAAACATAGGTCGAATCAGTGTTTATGCGTAGTCTATAAATTGATGAATTAACATCCGTGCAAGGTTGTATTTCTATTGTAGCGATACACACTTGCAAGTGTACTTAATGGGTGGCCCTTACCAACGCATAGCAACTGAAAGTAAAAACAGTAAAAAGCTAAACGGGATGGACGTTACATAGCAAGCTTTTTAAGCAAGTCAAAACTTATATATGAATAATAAAATACAAAGAACTTGGCTCAATTTAGCCTAGTTAGGCTTAGTAAGGATAAATTCACGACTCGACTTAGACATGAAAACATTAGCCACTCTCGTATTGAATACTTGAACAATGCTTTTTCAGTTAACTCAATGGACAAGGTTGAATCTGGGAGCAATTAGTTAAAGTCTAAACTACCGAGAATTTGGCTAAATTTGAACAAGGCCAAACAACGGTTTATTTTCATTTTGGGAATTTTACGATTTATGCAGGAACAGTCTGTGTCGAATCAAAGTCTAGATTTGAGGTAATCAGTCTGAGATTGGATCCCCAGGGACTACAATACCAATTAGTAGCGGTCAAGGTTGAATTTGGGCTCAAAGTTAGCTTAAATGAAAGAACTTGAATAGTCAGTTCATCCATTACCCAATTTCCGATAGTACTCAGTAAGGTGGTAAAAGATTTTTTGTAGATCTACTTATAATTTAAAGTGCTGACATCAGCAGAAAATAGTCAAAAAATTTCCATATCTTTAGCTATCATTAGCCACTTTCATAGACTAGCGAGCTAGTTACATTTTTAGAGCCATAAAACCGGATAAATAACATAAATCGGGAAATACTAGAAAGTGGCGTACGGAAAATTTTGGGGAAATAATTTGTTTTCCCTTTGCCGCGACATTCCGTTTTTCTTATTTGCTTTTTTTTGTTGTTGTAAAAACAACGACTAGTTCATCACTACCACCTTCATAGCGAGTATGTATCTTTTACACGAATGCATATTTGTATGGACAAATGTGTTAACAACTTGCCAGTTTGGAGAAAAAATCATCAGAAAGAGATCATTATAATCATTGTCAATCAACTCGAAAAAAGTGGCACTATATTTATTGATATTTCATAAAACAAAAGATTGCTATACTCGAAGCAATTAACTGACTGACGTAAGGTTGGCCTTCCTTCAAACCCTGAAAATTTCACAAGCAAATGACCTATTTTTCTTATACACTTTTCATCCTATTTCTCGTGGATATGTCAGAAAGGCTCTTGAGTTTGAACCCCCCAACGCTGAACCAACTGACCAATTCATTTTGAATTCATTCCTGCGATGCTCAGTCGACGCTCGTTACCTCGACTATCCGTTATCTCGACTATCCGCTATCTCGAACTTTCTTGTTCTTGAGCTGTTTCGTCGGTCCTTTCTCGGCATTTCAACCCTCTGTAGGCTAAAAAACTTTCATTATCTCGCACTCCAACTTTCTCTTTCTCGAACTTCTTTGCCGCTCCCTTCAGCACATTTTATCTACTCTGTACCAGAGTCTTCTCACGGATGATAACGTATGTAGATACGACCGGACCGTACGGCCAAAAAGCAAGAGGAAACGGCCCCGGAATCGAGGGTGCCGCGCGCCCCGTTTTGTGTAACTTTCGCTTTCGATATCTAATATCGGCTGAGAGGATTGGAAACGAATGAATTGAGAGAAACCTAACAGAAACCAAAACACTGAAATGAAACATGAAACACTGGCAGACTGACGAATGTTCGAAAAGTAGCTAGCTAAAATGGAAGGTGATCCAGGTTATCAACTGGAACTTTTTGTAAAGGTAAACTATTTTTCTGTAACTTTATTCTGATAGTTTGCTTGTTCTTGGGAAAGCAAAATGAAGCTAGCTAACTAGGAGGTTAAGTAAGGTAAAAAAAAAACTGGGAGGAGCAACCAGAGCAGCTTCCAAACAGATATTTAATTACTGGTGTTCGCAATCAGGCGTGACTAGATACAAGGTACCATCATTTTGCTTGACTTTTAATAGAGATATTCCATGGTAAGGTCAACCTTAATTCTTGCTTTCAATGATGCCAATGATTTCACTTTAATAAGACTAAAGACAAAAGATGGCTCTGATATGACATTTGTTTACATATATACATTTTTCTCAAATACACGTGGATGGAATATTAGAGGTGCTATTAAATTACAAAGGTAATAAAGATGAATGAAGTTGCGTACTATTTTTGCATATTTTGCCTGCCATTTTTATAGGCTTTTATATTGACTCGTGTATAGTCTCATTCTGTCTCATTAAAGTGAAAGTCATTAGCATTAGTGAAAGCATTAAAGAAAAGAGAAGCCCAGACCTAAGGGAGCTACAAGTTTGACATCCGATTGTGAATCGAATGGTAATAGAGCCTAAAAGTTGAATGTAAACAAACAGATCCATGTTTACATGCGCTTAAGTGTATTGGAGGTCATAAAAATGGCAAGAAAAATGTGTGAAAATGGCAGTTAAATTAGTCTAGATTACTTCTGCACTTCTTGTATTCCAACTGCAGATAGCAGAGAAAAATGTATAATGTAAACATTATGCGTAAAAGCAGATCATGAAAGCTGATTATGATTATGACATGAAAGAGATTCAAATTCACCTTCCCATCTCTCTGCGCTACGGTTTAGTGTTTCAAAGTATATAGTGTGATTGAGCTACTTGTTTCTTCATACTAAGGTTGAGGATCTATGTTTTTTCTTGTGGAAGTAAAGTAAATTTTTTATGTATATAGCTAGTAAAATAGGTTAAAATTTTAGTCAAGTTTCATAATGAAGAACGGGTTTAATAATTTGGTGAAGAAGCAGTTCCATTAATGATCATAATAACTAGGATAAATTCTAGCTTGCAATACTTTGTTGCCTCAGAGCCAAAAACACACATTTGCAGTTGAGGAAAATCAACCAAAAATGTCCCAGAAAAAAATTTAAACAAACCGTTTGCTACCCAACAGGAGGGATCCAACAATTTTACAAGCAAACATTATATATACCATAACAAAATGTCAGTATCACAAGATTTTCACCTGCCTATTAAAAAGCAAAGTCTCTACTTTCACTTACCATAGATAAATTTCAAATTCACACTTACCTTTTGCGCTAACGATGTGTAGCCATATTCAATCTTGAAAAATTACTTTCTGTAGTTGGTTGAGCAAGTGATCCTTTGCACATATTAAAAAGAAGAAATCTGGATTTTCTCAAAAAATGCAAAGTTGGAAATGATGAAATTGTCATAAAGTCTTCCTTTTGTATCGTTTGAAACATTCTCTGAAAATTTCAAATTTTCCAGCCATGCATTTCAAAAGATTATGGTGAAGAAGCTTTTTTCTCATGTCTTTTTTATTATTTCTTTTGTTTATTTCAATCATTTTATTTGTAATGTCTAAAAATTGATGATTTTCCTCAACTGATTTAATAGCGGACTGATCCAAATTCTTTGTTAGAATTTTTACCCACCAAGGTTGGGTAAGGAAGAAAAATTTTCTCTAGAGCTCTAAACAGTCTTAGAAGCTCTTAATAGGAAGACAAACGATGAAAAGCATTAATCAACCTTGGTTGGTAGAAAGGGGAAGGGGCACATCCCCCTGCCCTCCAGCTGATGTTGTCAGCCCTGAGCCTGACTCGCATAATCAACAGGATGGTCTATCATTTTCACATCAATATTTTTTAGAAAACTAACACATAACAAAAAAAGTATTAATGGAAAATGACAGACCATCGTGATATAGGTTGATATAGGCTGGTCTTTCAAGTCAGGCTTCTTTGTTGCAAGTCAGATAAAAACATGATATTGATGAACTGAATTGTGCATATTTCATCCTTCATTGCAGATCATTAAAGTATGTGTGAAAGAGTATAGGTGGGTTTGTCTGCTACCACTCTCATGAAAATGAGATAATGTCAGGTATCAGCAGCATGGATTTGATTCACGAGTTTGAGTCAACAGAATTGATTGGTTTGAAATAGGTAGTGATGGAGGTATTTTTTTATGTGTAATTGTTGGTTGTTAACGTGTCAGTGATGACTGAAGTAAACAGTTAGATCATAGTTAATCTGTTCATAACAAGTTTTTTTCACAGAATATTTATCTCGCAATCCTGTTAGAAGATTTGGCAAGTATTTTGACTTAGGAACTCATTTTTTATAGCAATTGTATCTGCAGTTACCCGTTTTTTCATCTTCTAGCATAACGTGAGACATTCAGTTTCCTGCAAAAAGTGTAGGGTTAAAAAGATAGCATGATGATCTATCTGTTCAGATCATTCAGATTTAACAGAGCTGGGTAAAAATTTTGTATTTTTGATAATTAGTGACATCGCCAACATACTTAGATTACAAATCTAATGCATGTAAATTTTTGATTTAGTCCATTTGTGATGCGTTTTATCAATATTGATTAACAATGATTTTATATTTTTGCTTTTTTTGCAAAGGGTCAGAGTAAATTTTCATTTCTGTTTATATATATATAGTATTTTTTTTTTTTTCATTCATTGAGTGGATCAATTATTGATGAGTTCAAAATTTATGAATATCAAGTGGGGAATGAAATAAATTTCGGAATATAAATATGGTTATTCCTCATGAAAAATTCAACAAAAATTGAAATTTTTGACTTTTAACAATAGAAGACAAATCAGTATTTTTAGCTTTCCTTGGTTTTGAAGTTTCTTTGAAATTTCTGTTGCCCAGGAGTTTTCATTTTCTTTCGGTTTTTGAATTTGATATATATCCTTTTCATTCTTAACGTAAACACGATTTCGAAATGATAGATTTTTCTTGCTTAACTGTAAAACGATCATGGTTTTAGCAAATATGTTAACAACTTAAACGATTTTAGATTCTAAAAGCTACAGTTAAGAAATTGTGATTTTCGTGAAAAAAACTGTCTGCTAAATTATCAAAATACCAATTGCAAAATTGATACATTTTTACATCACATGCCTTTTTCAGCAAGTCGTATCAAATTTTCTAAAAAATCTACACGATACAAGGAAAAAAAAACTTGCGTGATTGATATAAAATTTGAATTCTTTTTGCAAAATCTGCGTAATTTCTTCTTTGGTATTTCCTCTCATTCACTAAACCTTTTCCTCGAAAACTACTTTTAAAGATGAGTTTTTCTAACTAACTAATCAATGAGTCATGTGGCTTAAAATACAAGGTTATTTTTTAAACAAGTATAGTCATTTTTTCATTTTTTTCACGTTCCACATAATTCACAGGATAACCTGTTAAGTTTTTGTAACTATCTGTCATCAATGAGGGTCCTGCCTTCCTGGGAACACCTCAAGGCACCATGCTGAATTAAAAGTAGTTGGCAAATTTTACTATCAAAAGCCTCGCAAGGAAGTAGAACTCTGGACTCTGGTTTACGCGTCCAGCGCCTCACGGCTCCACTTTGACCAGAAATTTTATATCTTGTTTTTCCCTATTTTGTTGTAGGCATCAAAAGATGGAAAAGGTCTTGGTGACTGTATACATTGCCATCAATTCATGATGGTACTAGCTCTTAAGGGGGTCACCGCCAATGTCACCACTATAGATTTACGAAGAAAACCTGAATTTTTCGTCAAATCATACGCCGGTGTAAAACTGCCATGTCTTGTGCACAATGGTAATGCTGTTGACGATATTATCGAAATCGAGGCTTACATCGAGCGATATTTCCCCGACCCACCGCTAGCTATTATGGATGATCACGGAGCTTTGTACGCAGGTAACAAAGTGTTTCAAAAGTTCTCAGCCTGGATGAGAAACAAGGACCCAAAATCTGAAGAAAAGTTGCGTAATTCAGTAGGTGATGAGCTCGCCTCTCTTGACGCGTTCCTTGGCTCCTCCAAGAAGATTCCAGGTCATTTTTTGGCTGGCAATGAGATGTCAATGCCAGATTGCGCCTTGCTACCGAAACTTCATCATCTTCGTGTCACACTGAGAAATTATAAAGACTTTGAAATCCCATCGAATTTACCAAATCTTCACAAGTATTTGAATCAAGCCGATAAGAATGAAGTGTTTTCAAAGACATGTTGTGAAGATCGTGAGATATTGGAACTGTGGAGCAAACATGTGAATGATCCGAAAAAAGTTCAAGAAGTTTTGCGCCGCTCGTCGGTAAAACGCTAGACATGGGGTTTCGTTTTGAAAAATCAATTATTTGTTTGTGTCAAAGAGTCGTATATCAAAAATTGCAACATTTTAAGCTTCGTCGCCAGTTCAGTGATTGTTTCGATGTCGTGTAAGAGGATATCTCGGATACATTAACTTTTGTTTGATACGACCTTTATATTGAACTCGACCTACGCATATGTTTAAACTATGAGAACCAGTCAATATTAGAGATTACGGATGTCACTCATACTTTTCATTCATGCTGTCAGTTGAATCAAGGATTATTTATACTCTTAAGTTTCCTAAGAGCGAAAGATGCTTGATCGAAACTAGACCTTTGATGAAAAGAAAGAAGCTCGATCAACAATAAATTTTAGCTATTTTTATGACGCATTTTTTTATTATCTTATAATTCATTTTGGGAATGGGAATGATTATTTCTAGCAGCAAAAAACACATTGTCGGCCCTGATTGTCGTCCCTGATTTTCATCCCTGATTTTCATCCTCGTGGGCCGCCAAAAAGTTTGGGTGGTTGCGTAAAATCTTTTTAATTATTCAAAATGATATTCCTCAGCCAAAACGGGGCTAAATTTTCAAAAGCCATAATTTTAAGACAATCACCTCTTAAAAAATGTTCTTAACTAAGGGTCGACAAGGCTGATAAGTCATTTGATGATGATGTATTAAATGACGTTTAAACAAGACCGAATACTTTGGGTGATAGGTTGGGTGATTTCGTTTCTGGCGTGAGCTTCTGCGTTTGCTTTTTTTTCTTCAGGAGTTTAGTTTTGTTACTTGTTAGTTTATCTTTTCCGTTCAAAAGACAGATTATAATCAAAATGAATAATAAAAGTAATTTAAGCACAATGTATTTTGTCATATGTACTTTGTAAGAAATATTACCAGAAAAATGAAATTATACGCATATTCCATATTGAATATTGAAGGCCGCTTTCTACTGAGAAGCTGTAATCGACGAACTCAGCGCACGCGATTACGAAAAAGCGCATTCGCTCAGTCGGTCGTTGAAGAAGTAGAAAAACGAAAAAGCGCACAAAAAGAATTGCGCCGTTTCTATTTTCAGCGTATTAGTTGTCCAACGAAACTAGCGAAAAATGTTTTAAGTAAAAAGTGTCCCTTATCATATATATTTTCCTAAGAAAAGGACAGGAAATTTGGGTCTGGCTATTTCGTGTACTACAGAATAAACTTCAAAGACGCAAAAAAGGTTTATGTATAGTACACGAAGTAGGTTTTTAATCATCCATCAAGCAACAAAGGAAAACGTTTATCCAAAGTTTTTATTTTCGTTTCATTTCATTTTTCGTAAAAGATTTTTGAATTCCAAAATTTCTGCGAATAAAGAAGCAAATTATTTGTATCATGTCTTAGGACTACGGAAAAAAAATATTTTAGATTTTGAGCTTTATTTATTTATATGTTTTACTATATATATATTATGAAAGGGAGTATTTCTTTATGTAGTATTTGTGATGTAAATGAAAGAATTTTAACATATCAACCTACTCTTTTGCTTACATGAAGTCCAGTTTACGTTTTTTTGTGAGAAAGCCGATCATCGATTTTCGTCGCAAAATACCTGAATATAGGCTGAGAGTTTCTTATTTTTTTCAAACTTGTATGCCTCTTCTCTCTCAAATTGTTTTTTTAAATCGTTTTCTAACAATCATAGTGATGTATCTAAAAATAATAGCAAAGTTTTCTTAATTCTTATGGTCTTTCCCAGGGAAGGGCTTTACTATAAAATCAAAACGATTTTCAAAACGATAGCTTCAGTGTAGTAAGGGCGCTGATGCCCAATCAATTTCATATTTTGTAAAACTTTGTGGACAACTTATAACCTGTTAAAAACTTTTCCTTAACATCTAAGAAACGAGAAAAACTTAAAAAATTCAAGAAATGCTTTTCAGCATGAGACTTTCTATTGGAAATGCAAAATTTGTAAGAAATTTAAAACTTGAAGCATGCATTTCAATTAATGTCATTTTAAGCTCTTTAATAATGATATAGAAAACTGTTAGGTGAACATTTGCAAAATCGTAATATTATGAGAGATAATTATCTTTAAAGCCCGTTCAATTTGTGAGATAAAAATTCAAATATCTCACGATTTGCCAAGAAATCGAATATATTCATTCACCCAAAAGCTCCTACACAGTTTATGAAAAGCTTTCAGACGGTATAAGTGAAATTTGGTTTTAAGCATTTGGAAATTAAAATGAAAGTTTACACAGGTTCCTTCAAGAAAATTCAAGAATTTCAGCAAGCAAATTTGTAATCAGGCTTTAGGGTGAATGTTTCTCAAAGGTTTAGGTTGTCCGCACATTTATTTAATTTTTTGGGCGTCAACGCCTACCCGACTAGAGGGGTAATTTTTCCGTTTACTCTTCTACCCTTTTTTTTATAAGAACCAGATAATTTTTGCTCATCAGCTTCATGTTTTTATTTTTCGGTCAATGAGCCTCAGTTATCCTTACAATTGATTCTGAATTATTTTCAACATTAAAGATTTTGAAATATATGCGATATAAAGTATGCTTTGGAACATAAAGTTCTACCACTTTTGCCTAGTTTACTCTACCCTTGGTTCATAGTTTGGAGAAATATCGCTGGCAATTGGTATGATGTGATATCAATCTTTCTTTCGTTTTACTAAACAACTATTTTACTTTGTTTTTATTTCGAGCCCACTGGACTGAGCCTCAACTTGCTCTTATTTTTTTCAGGAATCTGAGCTTCAGTTCTTATAAAGTTTGTTCTTATAAAAAAAGAGTTTTGCAAGTCTATCCCAAGGGGATATACCTATACTTAATAATAACACTTAACCAAAATCGGGTACAGGGACGTGCAGGGTACCCTTTTTCACCTTATCCAGTCTCACAGTCTCGAAATCCGCAAAAACCAGTCCCAGGTAGGGTTTTTATCTGCAAATTTGTATATGTATATTTTTTCAAGCTCAAATGGAGTTTTATCGAAAACAATGCCTCACAGAATAATACATCTTTCAATTTCATCAGTCTCTGATAGGATCGATTTTAAAATCTCCGGCGGCAGATCCCAGTCGGTTACTAAGGTCAGTACCTCCGGGCCCGGGGAAATTATAGTTCATAGCAGAATTGGAACTACCAGATGAATTGTACCCCGAGGGTTGAGGAAGTCTTCACTTCTTTTTTTTATAACCCACTGAAAAAGATGCCCATTTACAGGAAATCTTTGTGAAAGAACCACAGTAAAGTTTGGTTGAATAAATTTGTTTTCATGATGCAGGAAAGACTTTTCGTTACGGATGCAACCTTTAGAACCACAGGCAAGAAAGTACCGTTGAAGAAGATAGCCAAATGTTTGCATTGGCGGGGAATCGAACCCCGGTCTCCCGCGTGGCAGGCGAGAATTCTACCACTGAACCACCAATGATTAGATTATAGAAGATGCTGACAAAAAAATTCATAAAATAGAAAGAAATTTGATCTCTATTGATTGACATTGTTGGAAACATTGTATCAAATTTCAATCTTTATTCTAAAATGTCTAAATTGGGCGCTGAAAAACCTCAATTCTAAATTATCCCAAACTTTCCACCATTATTACAAAGTGTGGTATTACAACAGTATGGGAATTACAGACACACCATCGGTTCAAAAAAACGTGTCCACTTTAGAGAGATGTCCGCTTTGTAGAGATTGCACTAAAATACTTTTAGACAAATAGCAACTGCGAGAGGGATAAGGCCCTAAGATTCTAGTCCAGTTTACGTTTCTTGGTGATGAGAAAGTCGTAGACTGCGTAGAAAAAAATACCATACATTGACTTTCTGCTATATGGTTCATGGATCACATCACTGGGGGGCCATGGCCACCTCACTTTTTTTGAGAGAATTGGGGGGTTCTTTTTTAGTACTACTTGAAGTCTGGCCTCCTCACTTTAGAATCGGTGATGTGATCCCTGTGATTGTCCGTTTTATATAGATTTAAAATTTCAGGACATTTCACAGGGGCGGATCAAGGTTTTTTAGTGACCGTGTGAAAGTTTGTGATTCACTTAATTTAGATCATTAAGTTATCAAAAATATGACATGATCACTAAATATTTACGGAAACCCTTTCTTGGAAAAAATAGACCGTGTGAAATCACACGTTTCACACGGTCTGGGTCCGCCACTGTTTCAACCCTTAGGAAATTTGGTAATTTTGTCGTCTGATTTGCAGAACTTTACACCCAGGCTTTGCGAGTATGAAGTCTGCAGATCAAACATTTCAAAGTCACTCGGTTTTGAGATAGTTTTGCACTCGCTTTAGAAATTTCATCATTTTTTGTCTACCGTGTAAATTCCATGAAATGTTTTTCTTCATGATCCACAAAAGGATTTTTGCTACGAATGGATGCAACCTTTAGAACCACAGATAGCCAAACGTATGCATTGGCGGGGAATCGAACCCCGGTCTCCCGCGTGGCAGGCGAGAATTCTACCACTGAACCACCAATGCTTATAGATAGAAGTGATTTTGACAAAAAAAATCATAAAAGTCAAAGAAATTTGATCTTTATTGATTGACACTGTTGGAAACGTTGTATCAAATTTTGATCTATATCCTTTATAGAAATTCCACTGTAATTCCCATACTCTGTTGTAATACCTACCTCACTTTGTAATAATGGTGGAAAGTTTGGGATAATTTAGAATTAAGGTTTTTCAGTGCCCAATTTAGACATCTTAGCGGACACCATCGGTGCAAAAAAATGTGTCCGCTTTAGAGAGACGTCCGCTACGTAGAGATGGCTAAAATTTCATTTGGTGCGGAAAAAAATTGTCCGCCTTATTGAATGTTTGCTTTATGATTGTCCGCTTTATAAAGATTTTTATATCAGAGTTTAGCCTAAGATCTATCCGTACCACTGTGCGTCTGCTTTAAGGGTATTCCACCTGAAACAAATTCTCTCCTGACAACGGACAAAATATCATTTTATACAGAAAATGCCCAAAACAAATCAAACATTTCGATGTCTTGGTTAAAGGGATTTATTCAACATTTTGCTGAAGCTTGAAATGTGAATTGATCGGAAAAACAAACTGATCGCTAAAGAAACTATAAAACCAACTTAAAAATGAGGTGTTTTTGGATATTCGTCATTTTGTTTCTTACAACATAAATTCCATAACCTCTATATAATTCTTACGGTTGAATGTTCAACATTTCTAACGTGACTAGAGTTTGGTTTAACAAGCTAACCATCAAAACTCATAAATCATGCACAATTTTGCAACCAACTATAAATTTTGTGCAATAGAGCGAAAATAAATTCTGCAGAATTTTGCAGTCAGCTATGCAAACGTTGCAATCAGCTGTAGATTTGTGCAATGGAGCGAGAACAGATCTTGCAGAATTTTGCAGTCAGCTATGCAAAACGTTTTGTCAGGCACCTCGTTGCACTAAGTGCGCAATTACTCGGTTTTAGAAGCCGAACAGTTCACGGTAAACAGATAGAGACAATGAAAACACTGCATTTAGTTATGGGTTAAGAAGATATAAACAAATGCTCCAGTGCATCTGGGTTTTCGTATTTGAAGGAAGTCGCAGGAAGCTTTGCATAGTTAAAGTTGAAAACGTTCTATGAAGAGTTCGTTTTATGAAGAAATCATTCGGTCACTATACCATCTCGATCAAGATTTTTATCTTGCGGATCGCTGACTGGAGGCAAAGGCTAGTGGCAAATACATTCATTTCTATTTGCTAGTTGCTTTTGTCCCCAGTCTTTCTGCAAAATACTTCGTTTTCCTAGGCACAAAAGGTAAGTCTTGGTTTTTTTTTGTAATAGCTGATAAGCAGTTTAGTTTCAATAAGATCGTTCAGTTTTCAATACAAAACTCTCATCTCAGCTCAGTAAGAGGTTAAGCAAAGAAAAGCTGTAGAAATGTGTTTTACGCTAAATGTACAATATATAGAATACGCAAAAATGGCAGGCAACTTCGTCTTGATTACCTTTGTAATCTAATAACACCTCTTATATTCTCTCACCGGATAGTTGAGCAAAATGTAAACATTATACAACAGATCCCTATACAGGGTGGCCACCAAAATTTTGATTTTCCAGGTATTTCCAGGTGGTTTTTCAGTTTTTCCAGGTATAATTATCGGTCAAATATCTCACATAGTGCGGAA
>JAUBWS010066522.1:0-28723 GCA_032270445.1 Darlingtonia californica
TATCATTTACGGTATTTTTTAGCGATAGCGCGCCCGATAATATACAAGGTGCACTTATCCGGCGGAATTTAAAAAAAACCCGGCATTTTTACCGACCTACCGACTCGGGTTTTTCGGGAAAAAAACCGGTCGGTCGGAGGAAGCTAAAACAAGATATTTCCGATGACGGCCTTATTCTTTTTAGCCTGCTAAAATGTAGTACCATTAAGAGTGTCCCTGACTTACTGTGAAAAAACAAAATAACCACTTAGTGGGGGGCGGTGTGATGTACAGTTTCGATGCAGATGAAAAGACTTGATTGCGTGAAAGTTTTTAAAATAATGGCTATTTATATAATAATGTGTCCCCCCTTTCCACATTATTAATTGCTTATCTTTTGTTTATCAAATGCATTATGTAATGTCATGGCTCTTAACTGTCTTTG
The DNA here is from genome assembly GCA_032270445.1 of Darlingtonia californica. NCBI lineage: Eukaryota > Viridiplantae > Streptophyta > Magnoliopsida > Ericales > Sarraceniaceae > Darlingtonia > Darlingtonia californica. The sequence continues at coordinate 425 of JAUBWS010066522.1, forward strand.
GTTCCCCATTCTGTTTTAGATAGAATATCCTCACCTTGAAAACTTATATATATATACTTTCTTTCTTTCTCGCTCAGTTCTCTTGATAAAGTAAAAGTACTTTATAACCTACAAGATGTATGTGCAAGTGTCATGCCTCTTATTTTACTTTCATAGATATAGTATATAAGTAGTGAAGTTTTGTGCTTGTCTGATCATGTCGACTTGCTAGCTACAGATAGGTAAACAAATAAAAATAAACAATGGTGGAAATAGTAGAAGCTAACTAACCAAAGAAGAACCTTTGTTGAAAATATTTGCTCTTTGTTCTTGCAACATGAATGCATATTAAATCTATTCCATCCCCAAACAAATTAAATCCCTGAATGTTGACTTCACCCTTCACCAGAAACGTTGTCTTTGACAAGTGTTGCCTCGGCCGGCCCATCAAAAACGTCACTCAAATGCCGTAATCTTTCTGATCGCGCTCAGTACAAATCTAAACACTCCATCGCAGATTTAAAGATTCCTGACCACCCGTCCGCCGCCCTCAAACGATGCTAAGGCTAAGCGCTTTTGATGATACAGTATTGGTCTTTGGTGATCATTGAGCGTGTGCGGCGGGAAGAGGAAAGGGAATATATGTGAAAAAAATTTCTTTCCTCTAATTTGGAAGTTCAAAAGTCAAAAAAAAAGGAAAAAACAGAAAACAATCAGGGTAGTCTGGAGAGAAACTTAACTTTACGTTATCCCTCCGTGAGCAACCACATTCCCAGGGCCTCTTTCTTGCTTTTATTGATGATATATGTTGATGGTTCGAGAGAAGAAGGCCCAATTTTTACTTTTATGCAATATGCTAACCATGTGAACATCGAAAATATTTAAAATAGTTACACACAAATTATTTCTCTGCGTGGGTAATTATTAGACTACGTGACAGTAAAGCGTAGTCTCTAGTAGGAATCCGTTTTTCAAGGCATGTTACGCCTGGACAGTTTTTCTGAGCCGACTGAGAACAGCACTTTTGAAGCAATGCAAACAATCAGGGTGATAGAAAATTCCGTAAAGCCTTGTCTACACTTGAGCAAAAGCCCACTGGTCTAATGAAGATGGACGGTTAACTAGTGGTGGCTTGATACAAAAGTGTTTATTGTATTTTTGATAATAAGAACAAAAAGAACCTGTGTTGAACAATAATTTCTGGAGAATGTAGGACTAAGGCTCTTTGATGTAAGCGGGGGAAAAATAAAATTTTGTACGAATCACGATTCTTGAGATGCTCTTTGACTGTGCACGAAGATTGTTTTTCGGTTTCCTTGTTCGTGCTATTATATAAAAAAAAATCATTAGTTACCTAGACTTTTTATTTCATCTAATGCTGTTCCCTGTAGGTTGTTTTTTTTCTTTCATAAATAAAACACAGAATTCTTTAAACCGATCTTTCGATCAATATCATTACTTTTATGTCCTTTTTTCTTTTTTATCTTTCTTTTTTTGGGAGCTCGACTTTTTCTTTCTTCAACGCTCCCGGAGTCAAGTATACTTAACTTTCTGACAATATTTTGGCCCAGATTGGATAAATTTCTTTCCCAAAACTAAGAGAGAAGAAAGAAGGAAATAGAACGGGAAAAAAACAGCTAAGTTTCCTTAGGTAGCATCCAAGCTGAAAAAGCCCGTAATGCAAGCTAGTTGGGATACTATTGCCCTACCATGATGTCCTAATGACGCTCCAACCTGATATTCAGATGTTTTATTCCGACACGCTAACGCTCTAAAGATCGCCGGAAATTCGCCACCGTACTTACAGTGGAGCGTGCAATGAAGCGAATACTCATCTGAAAATCATGTTATCACGCCCTCGCGCCAACAGCTGAAGTGGTCTCCTTAAAGATACGAATAGCTCTCGAGGGACGGGTATTCCAGCTAAATCTATGATATTAGCAAACACAGAAAGTCAATATCACGAGCAGGGAATGTTAGAATTCGGAGCTTGTCGCGTAGTCTTGAAAGCCGCTAGGCTTCTTGTTTTGAATGTCTTCGATGGCCACTTGCATATTGCATTAATTAAAATTTTCTCGACTTGAGCAAATTTTTATCAGCCGTTTCCAGGGCCTCCTTCATTAACATATCAAAAAGCAAGAAAGAGGCCACGAGAATGAGGTTGCTTCCGTGAGATAACTCTGGTACATGCAAAGTAGTCTAGGGGAAGGTGCACGCCAATAATCTTAATTGTTTTGATTTCTATATTCTAAACATTGGTAAAGACGAGCAAGATTTTGGACTTATACTTACTTTGTATCGTTTGATTCGTAGTAGCAGAAGAATCTAAAAGTAACTGTTAGGGATTTATGCCCAAACGTATATCTTATCCTATACTTTGGCTAAAATATTGCTAATCCTATGGCATCTAAGATTGATGAGTTCCAGATACCTCAAAGCTCAAACTTACACTTCTCGATTCGTAAAAAAAGGAGGACTAAAATCAAAAACGATTGTTGTTGGCGAAGGGTAAATGGTATCTCAAAATTTGATGTATCTGTATTTGATTTTTCATTATGAGTTTTTTTGTGACATTTTATGATTTTATTATACTTCTTTGTGATTTTTCCGCGAGTCTACACGAGACTTTTTTTGCGTACTATACCCATCTGGTTTGGTGGTTTTTATAGGTGTTTATGCTATATTTTTTATTTTAAAAATTATAGTGGGCGAAAAAGCTAATCCTGACCAAACAAGTGACTAAACTTTTAGCTAAATTACAGCGCGACTATATATTTTTCAAACGGTACAGATTCGGTCGGTAGTTAACCTGGAAATTCGCAAGCTTTCGCGGTTAATGAAATTGAAATTCGATTTTCAATATAAAGCTAAGACTAAGATTCCAGTCAAAATATTGACTAAAGGCTCACTCCCGTACAGTCTCATAGAATTTAAACAATTTGATTTAACCTTAAGATTCTGAAGGGAGTTATTAAACGTTTTGTATAGTTCCATTCAACCTGTCCTTTTGTGATCGAAATTTGCCCATCGCTAAATGATCGCCTCAGGGCGTTACGAAAAACTGAGGACGGAAGAGGTATTTTAATTTAAAGCTTTGCTATAATTTACTGCCTTTACTAATAGAGCTACTGTATCTAACGTTAAGTGATAATATTTGTCATATCTAAGTCTTTTAAGAGTGATCAAGAATTTTTAAACTTGAAGAATTTTAGTTACAAGATGAGAAAAAGAAATTTCCACAATGTAAAAACGCTCACTTTTTGTCTACCTGAATATCATTTGAAAAGACAAAAGACAGAACTAGCCAGGACTGCGTGACTATATTTTCTGGTGAAAGTTGTCATAGATGCGCCATTTTATTTAGGAACTTAAATAAACGATTAATCCGCGATCCCCTGATCCTGTATACTACAAACAAGCATTAAGAGAATAATGTCTTTTCTCTAAGATGATTGAAACAAACCTAACCTGTTGCCAAACAAGCCATAGTCGTCCAGTTTTTTCTATATGCCTGTCTAAAACCTGGCAAGATTGTACCACGATGATCGTGATAGTTGGATTTGGCGGGTAAGTATAGTAACGGATCAACCAGAGATACAATGATGTAGGACGGATGAAGGCTAAATTCTTTACATGGCAAACCCAAATTAGCATACTAAAGGAATGAGTTTCCATTACGTACCAGGTAAATCAAGTATCATCGTTATACAAGCTTATAGTTAAAGGGCGATTTTATTGCTAGAATTGTCAGAACAGGTAACGTGGTAACCACAGGGCGTTTTTATACTCCTCCTCACAGCTTCAAGCGAAAAAAAGACCTGTGGAGACATCGACCGGGTTCGCTGTCGAGCATGCGCAGAGGAGCGAACATTAAAACATTAGACAGCTTAAAAGACATTCTTTAAAACATCGTAACAAGCATGGTATTGGCTAAATGATTTAAAAGACTACGTCAACATTCAGTTTTCTGACTGTAAGTGAAGTGAATGTCTCCACAGGTTACTTTTTCTCTCGAAGCTGTAAGGCAAAGTAGAAAAACACCCTGTGATCACCACGGTACAGAACAGGCGGCACAAACAAGGGAAATACCTTTTGACTTAAACACAGACAAGCAAAGTAGAACTAATAAATAAAACGAACAAAATTATTTTTTTCTTATGTTATTTCAAACATTTAAGACATATTTCTACATTATGTATCCTATTCTAAAAACAAACTCCAACCCCCTTCTGATTTTTGCAACAAGAAATCTGATTCGATCTGAAAAGCTTGATATTCCAGAGAAATGCAAGCCCTCGCTGAATTTGTTATATAAATATATTATAACAATAATATTTCTAATATTTTCTATGTCTTCAGACGAGCTGTGCCAAACAAGAAACGCAATAAGCGATCGATAATCCAGCATCCAATAAAATCAGCTACCACCACTTGGCAGAACATCATTTGGAACTAAAATATGAAAATAGAAAACAAAATATACACCTTTTCAAGATGCAAAACTTCTTTGCCAATTAAATTAAATTATGGCAATTTACTATAAACGAAAAATGTAAACAGCAGATAATTGCAATACTTTGGGAGCTCGTTGTTAAGGCAGAATTAGTCTCAAAACGAAGTGGGTTAGGCCCATTATATAAGCTGTGCCGTACCGAGCCGAACTCACTAAATTCTCAACGAGTTTGGCTCGACACAGTTGTTGAAAGCCGTTCTATAGCCGTGCCAAGCCCAGTCGAACCAAGCCGTTCGGTACAGGTGGGTAAGCTGTGCGACACGGCTTGCTTCAGCTCGGTCCGGCCTTCATGAAACCAACGTCGAGCCAAGCCGTGCTGACACATATGCACTTATTCAAAATTCTATTAAAAAATGCACAAAAACAAGGAAAAGATTAACATCAAACGTCAAGTTGGCGGAGAGCAGGTCACGTTTGTTCAAATTACAAGTAATAAGCATCTGAAATCTTCTTAGAAGAGTAGGAAGAAAGGAGGATAATAAAAGAGAATAAAGCAGAACGTAATCTAGAAGATGAAAAAAGACAACAAACAATTTATCTTCCTTATCAGACATCGTTGATGATTACCTAAAAAGCTGGAGGAAAGACCTATCAAACAAAGTAAAATGAAGAAAGAAAACAACACTAAAGTCACGTTCTTTCCTTATTTTCCTCAATAGAAGAAGTATGTAGTTGTAAACAATTACCATCTAGTTTTTATTTGGCTCGAAATGGTTCGGTAAAACATGGCTCGGCTCGGCTCGGCTCGGCTCGGCTCGGCTCATATAAAACCAAGCCGAACCGACCCGCGCTGAGGCCGTGCTGAAAATCTTTGGGTTCGGCTCGGCAAGGCACAGATTATATAACGGGCCTTACGCTAAATGATAATCTTTGGATATCCTTTTTGGCATATCACAAGAAATTTATTTAAAAGTACTCCAAACAAGAACTCAATACAATATCTTCATTTGAAATGACATTAGAAGACTGGTATCGACTTTATCAGGGCTCGTCGATACTTAGTCCTGAGACTGTGCAACAGTCAAGTTAAAAGCCTTGGACGAGCAAGCGGAAATACTGTCGCGCGGGAACGGGAATTGTATATAGTACCGGGGAAGAAAAACTAACTTTTCCTCCTTTCCGAGCGCCGTTTGCTTTCTTGCAAAACTCTCGCTGCGCGTTCTCCTTAACTTAAAGTTCCTTTAACTTAAACTGTGGAACAGTCTACGTAGACCTTTGAAAGCTCGATGTCAACCGGTCTTACAGGCATCAATACAGTGATCACAATGTGATGTCGAGATAACAACATCAACATACGGCAAACACATCTATTTTATAATATATGGCTTTGTTCACACGAGGACAAATTCATCATAACAAAGGGCCCAAATTTTACCAAAAGCTGAGAATAAATTAAGAATAATTTTGAATTTGAGAATTAAAAAAAATCAAATCTATACTTGTTTTCCTGTATAAAAATTTAAAGAATTTAAGTATTTTGTTGCAGTAAAAACACGGTTTTTGTTCACTTTTAGCATGCCATAAAAGACTTCAATAGATATAAGATAAGGGGTATAACAGCCAGACGAAGATCTTATACAAAAAGCGCGTAAAAAAGGGATTAGATGTGGAATTTAAAATTCATTTTTAGATGGCTGCAGTAATGACCTCATAATGGTAGTTAGACTGCAGTTTATTTATGATGAAATGATTTCTGTATATTTCCAGTTATTTTTCCCTTCTGTCACTACACTCTGCGTTGTGAATCACTACGATTGACAAAAAAATCAATCCCGATAGTAACAAACTTTCTTATCATCATTCACTGACAGTTATGAAACAAAAGTACTCTGCGCAGGAGAATATGATGCACTACAAATTTCCCTCTGGACCACTTAAACTGATAAACATATCATTGCATTGAAGATTATCTGTAAATGTAAATCTTTTGTAATGTTTTTTGGAAAAGCTACTTAATGACAGGTGAATCCTGTATGTCTGTAAGTACTTACACAAAACAGGACAAAATTATGTAAACACATTACATACATAAAAACCAATTATGACATTAAAAATTTTGAAGAAAAACTTGCTATTGTAATTAGTGGAGAAATTTTTGAAAATTATTTCTGAAAGGGTCCCAAAAACCTTCTCAATAAAAAAATCCTTCTAAGTCTTGTGAAGCACATTGCCAGGGATATGGGTATAAAACATGCGTGTGTATTTTACGGTGTTACCCAAATACACAGCTCAGGAACAAGACTCTTTTCATGCTTTCTTATTCCGCAATATTGGGTAAGTAACCTGGCTAAAAAATCTCACTAAGAGCAATATACCCTGTACTAGAGTCTTCTCACAGATAATAACGTAAATTATTTTTAATTGGCACGACTTGCAATTGCATACATAAGCTTAGTCTTTCTATGCTGAGCTTACTTAAGAGCCAATTGGCCAATCAGATTCGAGCATCCTCTATCTCTGTTGCATAATTTGTTCTATTTGCAATTGCAGACCTAAGATTTTTATTTGATATGCTGAGTTTACTTAACAGCCAAACGGCAAATTAGATTCGAACTTTCTCCAATTCTTACCCCATCCAGGGGGACAGTCGTAAGTAAAATGGTAACGTATTTTTTCATTGTAAACATGTAGTCAATAATGATACTCTTATCAGTCTCATCGGGGTATCAATGATATCAATCATGATAGGGCACGGGCAAACAGTAGCTTAATGATTTGACGGATACCTAACGCCCATTCAACGTTCATTTCACATTCATGACGTCCAAATAATGAATAAAAATAACACATGTCCAAGAAAGAATTTTGCATCCTTTGCATTTTTCAAAGTCTAATCATAGCTCGTGTTTAATTTGGTCTGGCAACACGGTTCATTATAAGAACAAAAAATGCTCTTTCCGATTCTTTTGAACCCTTTTTATTAGTTCTTACAAAAATGCCCCTGATCATACATGAGCAGATTTAAGTCTTTTACATGCTCATTTACTTTTACCAAATCAAATAAAGCTGTTTTTAGTTGTGATTTTTAGGGTAATGTACAGTATAAACATTTCAGCCTCATCGAATTGTTAATTCGTTCTCATTTAAAAAAACGTGCTTGTTTGATTTGGTAATGAAGTGACGCATAACCTTAACTGACGCAGCTTTCAGGAATTTGCTCAAGTCATCAGAAAATGAATTGTTGTTATAAATGTAACATTGATAAGGATGCATGCGGTAGAATTTTGCGGTCAGAAAATACGATCTGCCCATTAAGAAAGAAAAAAGATACTTGTAAAAATAATGAAATGTGCTTTCTTCTGTAAGGTTCTAGAAACTTCTTGTTGGGTGCAATATGTATGCCGGAAAGTCCTTGTAAAATGATACTCAAGGAACGATCGAAAGGAATACGCGATTTGATTGCTTTTCAAGTACACACTCTCCTTTGTAAACAAAAAAAAAGGAACGCATGCCTGGTATTATTCCGTCTTTTTTCCGCAAGACAAAAGTTACATAAATTTTCGAAATTTGCATTATCAAATAAAAATTATTACAGTAAAGTAAAAGTAGCACATCAATTAGGGCGGGATGGGGTGAGCCATATCAATTTGCAGAAAATTAACCAAAATCTAGCCCACTAGCGTCTGTACCAGGTAGACACTATGCTTCGTGCGATTTAAAATCAATTTTTCGAAAAATCGCATTTTCGTCACTTTTTTCCGACGACAAATTTGTCCAAAACTTTTTTTTGAATAATGTTCCTTATCGGGAAATAAAAAAATTCGTCGGGGAAAAATTTAAGCACTTCTAAAAATTCTACAACCCCCTCCTCCGCTCGAACCTTTATACTAGCCGCACGCCGCGAAAGGGTTAATGAACATGTGAAAGGGGAAATTTAGTATAATGACAATCAAAAATTGATTTGCTTGATGAGGGTCATTTTTCATATTGGCACATGCTGTAAACACCCACATACCGTTACAATTCGACCAGATGCAGACTGTTCTTATTTATTTGTCATTATCAAGCTCAATTGTTCTTATTTATTGCTTTTAGATATACCCCCTTCTCATACACAGATATGTCGCAGTGGCGGAGTCATTTCTTCAATGCTCGTACTCTCAAAAAACTTTGGTTTAATACAGGAAAATAATTCATTCGCATTTTATCTTACTTCGATTTTCTTGGAAAGATAGTACGGTTGTTCTTAAATTTTGAGTTATGGGGTAATCGCAGATTGTTGTTCAAGTTATTTCGTGGCAAAACTTGAGCTTTGTCTTCTTACAATATGTAATGAAGTATCAAAGTTTTGAGGGGAAATAATTTGAATTGAATTTCAAAGCCAGTTTTCTAAACAGATGAACGCACGCAGAATGAAGTGGCTAGTTTACATGGTGCATATCGAGAAACGTTTTTCAGTCGTGAATTTTATCAGTGGCTCAGATGGCAGAGAGGAAACAAAAAGAAAGTTCTTTATTTCTGAAACGAGTAAAACGGCAGAAAAGGATAGAAGAACATCATACAAACCTCTTGTGGAAATTCTACAATTTCAAATTGAGCTGAAACTTCAGGGACCAGCCCCATCAACAAACAAATGAGGGATCCCATTGAAAATATGATACTATAGAATAACGCACGGTTCTCTTGTAAAGATTCCATGAACGGACGACCCTGGTAAGAATAAAACATGAAAAATAAATGCAGTATACCTTCGGTAAGACACTCAACATTCGACGTGAAAATATACCGAGAATGAGTAGAAAGTGTCCCACTTAGCAAATGTCACAGTTATCCGAAGTGTTTCCTAGGAATTATCCTCTGAAAGGACTAAAAGTTGCGGTCCCACTTAACGAATGTTATTACAGTGATTTTTTGTGAAGTTTAACTTATTAGTCTACAGTTGGATTTCTTGGCTGTCTTGAAGTTTGACATTTTTTTAACGGCAATCAAAACAGGGAGGCGAGCATGTAAATTCTTTCCCTTGAGATTCACAGAATAGATTATAGGAACATCTCGTACACCAACTATTCTGCCTAAAATCAGACATCGTCTCAAAGTCCATGTGTCAAAGTTGATACAACGTTGAAAAGACATTTTGTACCAGCTGGGTATAGTTTTCTAACAAAGGCATTCCCAGATGAGCGAACCACCAAGGCTTATAATTCTTTATTGTTCATTATTCTACCCCGAGGCATATGATCACAGGCGGACCTTAAGTTGTATGGTCCTTCTCTTCACTTGCTGTAATCCTCATGAAAAGCAAGGAAATCGAAATTCTCGATTCTTTATGGTCGCATATTGCACGCAGGATTTTAAGAAAGTTAAGAGCCGAATGGGGTGTGTGAAGTGACCTATCTAGATATCTATTAAAATATAAAAGAAATTACTGAACCTAATTGGAAAATCAACAGATTAATGACAAAGTTGGAAAAGTTTGCGTGAAATGACGAATAACTGGTACTGTGCACAAGTTATTAATATCAGTTTTGTATGTATTAATTTCACAGAAATATTAAAAAAGAAACTCACCCTATAATTCACTGCAAATGTATTAACTTGCATTGACATTGAAAGAATATAAACAACACTATTTATTAGACCAGGTTCAAATTTCTTCTCCAGGTCCACATGTACTTCCCTGAAAATGAAACATCATTATCTTTTATTATTATTATTATCATAAAGCTTCAGCTTAATAATCATTGATTGAATACTGGTATGTGAAGAAAAGGTCAACACATGGAAGAACGCAACTTCTGAATCTACGAATATGAGCAACTTTAAACTGCGTTACACATTCTATCTGTAAAAAAACCTGAAATATTTTATATTATTGCTTTCGTATCATACTTCCAATGGCTTATATCCTAGCTAACCCCAACAGTCACTGTACCCAGGTCGTAAATTTGGTAAGTTTCAAAGGATTACGCGACGGAAAGCGTTAAACCCAGAATCTTGGAAGGTGTTAACAACTAATTAAGGATCCCAGTTAGCGGGATTTAAATGCACAACTTACTTTTTAGGAGCTATCATGTACGCTTCTCTTACAACAAACACCAGAGAAGTAAAGTGTATTGCAAATTGAAGCATCACCGTTAAAATTGTATAGAAATTGAATATATTTGGTAAAGGTCTCTCCTTTGACAACGTCTTCAAAGGCTGAAAAAGAAAAAAAAAGCATGAAGATCTTCTCCAGGAAGTGTTTGTTTGACACAGGTTCGATTTTGTATGCTATATTTTGCTTCTATGGCTAAGCTTCCAAACTTTATTTTCGAGTGACGTCCATAGGCTTAGGTTTATTCCTGCAACTTTCAATTAGCTCGATATAATGGGAATCAATTCCAAATAGACAGATGACTGAAAGCCTTGAGGATGTTTATGATGCCGAGCAAGCAAGCTGTTTCAATTTCTATTACTTGACCTTATGACGTTTAAACAACCAAGTTTTCTATTCGGGGTAAGTTAATTGTGGATCATTGTATTAACCTTAAAGAATCTAGAAAGTTAGGAGTATATAATCAATAAGGAATTTTGATTGTCCGTTTAAACAGATAATAAACTGAATGGCTAATGGGATACAAGAGTAGCAAGCTAGCCGGTTTTTCTAGGGTAGTAAAATCGGGTGAGAATTCGGAAACAAGCTACGTCAGGCAGATGGAATTTGAGAAGTAGAATAACTTATGAGACAGTAACAAAACTAGTCCACTATTCCAATTGAAAAGCTTCTGATTTCGCCAGTGTATAGAAGTAGAGAGACAACAAACTTACCTTAGATCTTGATATAAAGAGAAAACAACCAGCTAGTAGAATTCCTTGCAATGTTGCTTGACTGAAAAAAGAATACGAAAATATAAATGAGCTATTGTGAAATTACCACAAAACGAATACAATCAATGAAACAAATTTGCTACTTAAACCAAACAAACCATAAAGGGGTTACAGTAAGATTTCGTACCAAGATATTATTCGATCAACGTGTGAGGTTCATAGCTAGGTTCCCCAAAAGTAGCTCATTAATCGACAAACACTTTGACTAACCTACCTATCACTAAATTTTATACATCCAAATATAACACACTTTGACTGTACGCCAGAATCAAGGCATTCAGGGATAAGATTATGAACATTTGAAGGGTTGTAATTCGTAGAGCGACAAACACCATGACTGACCTACCTATCACTAAATTTTATACCATCCAAATATAACACACTTTGACTGTAGGCCAGAATCAAGGCATTCAGGGCTAAGATTTTGAACATTTGAAGTGTTGTAACCAACGTACATCTGCCCTGTTTAATTGCATGACAAACTAAAAGAAAAACAGGAGAATAAATAGAAAGTTTAGTCTCATCAGTTATACCCATCAAACCTTGCCTTCAGCGAAAGTAAGATAGATATTCCTAAACATGGGTACCAAACAAAATGGTAACAAATTTTCCAAGAATTTTATTTCAGGTAGTTAAGAAACAAAGTTCACCCAAAAAGATAGCCAGACATGAAAACTTGGCTGAAAAGCGCAATTCAACCCTAACATTTCACTTATTTTCATTTTCATAAATCAAACAACTTCATTATCCCGGAATCGTCCTGCAGTTGTTGAGAGTTGAACAGATTGTAGTTATGGAAGTCCACTTATTCCCGCTTTCATAGGAACGGACGTAGGAGCACCGTGACCAATGCATCAGGGAGTGGGATTCATTTCCCGCATATGCCATAGGCTATCTTTGATATTTGGTTGACGTTCGACGGACGAGAACAGTCTATACGTGCTCATGTTAGAGCTTTTTTGAAAGAAAAAGGGAATGCGTTGGGACTCTATGCGTTGCGATACTATGGCCCTACCTGTTAATATCAACACAACAAGATGGAAAATTCAGATATAAAAGAGGAATGTTAACACGTTCACTGCCACGCTGTTTTCAAAAATGACAAAAAATCCCATTTCTTGAAAGTTTCAATTGCTCTAAAATTAACATATGAGTATACAAATCGACAGCAAATTTTCCATAGATGCCAGAAATGGCATAAAACATACAAAAAGTCTTTTCGTTCAGAAGTTATGATTGTTTGAAGTTGGTTTGGTATTTTGACGCCTCAAACCACGAGTATACTCGTAGTTGGCAGTGAACGTGTTAAAATGGTTATCAGAAAGTGTTGCAGGCGGAATCATGAGCAATACACCTTCCCGAAATTAATTTTACCATGTCCAGCCTCGCTCCTAATCAAATTAAGTTATGACAACCGTGTATAAATGATATAAAATGTAGAGCAGACAACTGCAATATTACATTTAAGAGTTGTCAAAATTTGATTAGCCTCAAAACGAGGCGAAACATGCTAATTGATATCTTGGGAAATGTGTATAATAAACTCAATAATGATAAATAACGTACTGGCAGCTGGTGTACAGAACCTTGAAGTGAAAGGAGAAGCGATTGAAGCATCACCAAGTTTAACAATTTGAGCTTGTTCTTTGTCTATTTCGTCCAACATTTCTTGTAATTTTGCCTAAAACATCGATACACAATTGAATATCTTTTTGTCCAGCCAGTACATATTAAGGTGAAGAATACCTTATTTGTGGCACCGGAAAATTGCTCAACGCAGAAAATTCCACCAAAAGGAAGACAACCTTATAGAAACAAAAGAATTTCATACCTGTTGTTTTTCAAGGGCGTTTCTTGCCGAATCTGTATGATCTCCACGCGCGACCGCTCTCATCTTTGCAGCTTTCGACATTTTTCCACCGTGTGGTGGGGCATTTGGTTTTAGAGCCTTTGTATCTTCGTTAGGATCAGCGTTTTCTCGTTTTTTCTTCTTCTTCTCTTTAATAGGTTCAACTCTCTCTGGAGTGCCAGGCAGCAAAGCTACACCTGTAGAAGGACGAACATAATGGAAAATATTTTGTACATTTGAAGCAAAGTTTCTGAAAGATTAGACTCGTCTTTTTATAAGCAACGCTGTCAACAAATTGTAATTTTAGCACGAAAGCATCGTAAACAAATAAGCATTTTTCAACACCTAACACGCATTAAGCTTAAGCGGTAAAGCTTTGCCTGCCATTTGATGGCCGTGGGTTCTTCTGGCCTCCGCCCACTTAATGCCAAAAAACAACTTACCAACATGGGCGTGTTTAAGTGCACCAACATCATTGGTTCCATCTCCACACATCAACGTTGTAAAACCAAGAGCTTTATATTCAAGAATAATCCATTCCTATGAAAACATGAAAAGAAAAGAATTGATCTATGAATTCTAAGGTTTACTTGATTTTGTTTGTTTTGACTGTTTAATTGATAGGAGCCCTTATAATTAAGTAAAAAAGTTCTTATTACAACTAACAGAATATTTTATTCTATTGTAGTTCATCCATTTTACCCAGAACAGACGGGTGCGTATTCAACTGCAGTGATTTATTCTGATGTGGGCTATTAGTTGAGGTGTCCTATTTCAAATGTCTCAGATTTTTAAGGTACAATCGTCGGTTACCTCAATGAAGCGAAATTCAAAAGTAGCAATGGCACCTCTCAGTCACCATCTTGCTAAAACCTATTTACGATTATTTACTTCAGTTGTTCTTAAACTGTTATAAAAGGATTCTTTAGTTCTTCTAGAACTGGTTATAAACTAGGATTATTCAGTTCTTCTTGGACTGGCTATAAATGAAGATTCTTCAGTTCTTCTGGAACTGGTTATAAACGAGGATTCTTCAGTTCTTCTTGAACTGGTTATAAATGAGGATTCTTCAGTTCTTTTTGAACTGGTTATAAATGAGGATTCTTCAGTTCTTCTTGAACTGGTTATAAATGAGGATTCTTCAGTTCTTCTTGAACTGGTTATAAATGAGGATTCTTCAGTTCTTTTTGAACGGCTCATAGATAAACATAATAGACAACATAGCCTATTCAGTTCTTTTTGACCTGCTATAACAGTCATGTTAACTAGTCGTGCCTGCCTTGCTGGAAACACCTACAGGGAGCTTTCAGGAATTAAGAGTGAATGGAGAAGTTGCACTACCGAGAGCCACGCGATGGTGTCGAGCTCGGGACCCTCGAGCTCTTATATAAGCGCCTTAACCACTCGGCAGCAAATGCTTGTACGCAGATTACAATTAATTTGAAAATATGATTCTGCACTATCATATCAAACGCTTTAAACAAACGCTATAAAAGAGCTCTGCCTTAAAAGATCAAATGTAACTGGGGATAATTTCAATATGTAAAGATGGCAATGTACCTTTTGTTTAGGATTAACACGTGCAAAGACACGACAATGAACGAGGATTTTCTGTAGGTATTTCAGTAATTCTTTTGTTGATTGTAGATAGCTTAAAGCCTAAGAAGTAAAGTAAATTGAATTAATAGAAATATGAATGAGATAAATAACAACAATTTATTCGATATGAACAGGAAAAAAAGCTAAGTTTTGTAAACCAATTAAATCCCATATATAAGTGATAATCCCAAAGAGGTACACTTTAAGCCCCTGAAAATAATGCTATATATTTTTTCAGAATCAGGTTTTTATTCAATCGTTTGAAATAGTTAACTATTTCAAACGATTGAATAAAAAAAACGTAAATAATTCAAATAGAACATTGTTTTGAGATAGACTCCAGTTTTAATGCTCACCTTCATGCTGGAGGTTCACAAAAAAATTATTAAAGGAAAACAATATTATTCTAAATCACACTCTCCACCCTAGAGATGTCATCATACTGTGTACGTCAATTTCGCAGCTCGAACACTTACAAGTCTACTGTGAAAAATCTAAATAAACCTGAATTTTGACCTGAGTCCTAAAATGATGGAAACAGAAGCATCGGTTCAATCTGATAAGTATAGTGATATGAGTGATATTTAAACAACACTTACATCACCAGATAAGCAAAACCTATAGCTTTTGGTAAGCTCCTTCAAATCAACATCCAGAGAGAATTCTGTATGTTCATCGACTGTCTTCCACGACCACTTTTTACCATTCATTGAGTCGAGAGTTTCACCTAGCAAAGAAATACATACAATCATTTTGAACAACAGGGATTCTAAGTTTACTTGAAATATGTATTCAATTTTGGCCAAGGAAAAGCTTTTTGCCAAGCAGCGTATTTTCACTATATTTCTCTCTCTCTCTCTCTGAGTGGCGAACATCTTACGTGCAACATTTTTGTCCGAAAATAAGAGATGTCCGACTTTTGGCTTGGAGAATAAAATACTTTTTGTATTATGGAGTGTTCGTTAATTTAGGAGAAACTGTATTTCGTACCACCAGAGCCACCATAATTCGAACTCTCCACAATTTGAACGAATATATTCAGCCTGTTCCATTCGCGCAAAAGAGGCAAAACGAATATGACAACCGAAAAAACGTAAGCGAAGCGGAAAAAAATCAATCAAAACAAACCACATCCGGAGGTGATTTGTTTTGATTACCTCGTTTTCATGAAAACGCGTTTGTTTTGATTGCGAATGGAAAAGGCTGATTATTGTGATGTTCCTGTGAGCGTTCGAATTATAGTCTACTGTATTACATACTTAAACGTATGTTTAGATGACATTCTAACAGGATTGACATTTGGAAAACGACTCAGATTATTCAGAGAAACTTTCTCACTGACTTTGATTTGGCACAACAACCTGTATTTTGCTCCTTGGCACAAAATGAAGTTTGCGGACTGAGTTTAAAAAATTCAAGGAATTTGCGATGATTGCGCCTAATTTCCTCAGCACCAAAATTTATCCGAATAAAGCATTACCTTGGGTTTCATCACTTTCTTCCTTCATTAATACTAACAATTTCTTTTCGTTCATTTTCAACGTATTTGCAACGTGGCATGCGGTGAGAGGGTTATCACCTGTGATCATAACAGTCTGTGAATAAGTTTTGGTAAAAAAATGTGATTAAGGAATTGGATATTTGTCTACTCGATGTTAAGCTTGATAATTTGAACGCACACAAAAAGTGTTAAGCTGTAAATATGCCTACGTATCTAGCCGAAGTAATATTGTGAGAATTATCATAATCAAGCCTTATCAGTTGCGTAAAGTAACCTTGTATTTAGTAAAAAAAAAACATATGTATGAAGGGACTTACATAATGAGAGGCGTTCTTAATTTCTTTGATTGTTGCAAGGGAATCGTATTTCAACGGACATGACAGCACCACAAAGCCATCAAATACCAAATCTTTCTCTGCATCTTCACGTAACATATCACGAACCTTTAAGAGGGAAAACGATCGAATTTTATTGGAAATTTTATGATTTACTGATTGATTCAAGGATCTTTCACAAAGTCTTGAAGATTCTGGGCTGCTTTTAAAGGTGAAAATTACAAATCTCTATTTATTCTAATTTAATCCTCGATTTCGAATGTTTCTATGAAGGAACCACCCTTGAAAACAGTTAGAACTGAAAGAGGCTATCGTAGGTAAATAATCGCGTCAATAACTGTTAAATTTTAAATTCATTGGAGAAATTCAGAAGAGGTCTGACCAGCACATATATGAGAAAAAAACACGACGCGAAATTTAACCTAGTTCTAGCTGTTTTTACGCCCTAACTATTGACAATCGCGTACACTTTAAATTAACGATATTCGTTCGACTAACAGATACAGAGTATCATACAACAACAGAGAACAAGTTCTGTACTTAATTTCATGGTCTACGCTTCTCTCCAAATTTTGTTCTCCATTGTATACCATTCACTTAGAAATTTCTAAACTCGATATAAATGTGAAACCATAACTTAAACTTGATTTGGGCCTTACATCTTTTGGTGTAATTTCACTACCAAGATCTTTATGACCAAGTGCCATGATACGTCCACCGTTACAAGCGAGCTCTTTGTGTAGCTCATCGTAAAAATCAGGAACATGTATAAACTATAAAGAACAGAACGAAACTGTATTCAATGTCGCAAATTACCCGCGGGATTGAAATTAGTTTTCGAGAAATTAAGATAGATGAATGATAATCAGATATATCGAACACCCATCAGTAAAAGTAATACACGAGCCAGAGAGACTATACCAAAACACAATCCGTGGCAGAAAAAAAATACAAATAAAGAAGTACATACCATCTTCCGAAGAGTTTCTGGAGCACCTTTGGTTGCCACGATATGATTTGTGGTTGTCGAATCAGCCGAATTGATTGAAGCAATCACTGACATTCGTTTCAATACACTCGAAAAATGGTAACGATGCAAAATCCTTACTGATTGTCGTAAACCTTTTCGAGACGAGCATATGTCGCCTAGAAATAAAAGATAATAATAAGCACGGTTCCAGTACAGATGGCACATGGAGGGATGGTTACGACCTAGGGAGGATAAATTATTTGTAATGAGCACATAACTAATCGTGAATACTATCCCCTTGCTTCCACCACTTTTAATTGCTGAGTGCTCAGTACAGTGGTACTGTTTACCTATTTTCAAGCTCTCGGTTTACCAAGCAAAAGATTGAACCTAATTTCGTAACTAAAAGGCTGCCACTGCTTCCTTGTTTTCTCAGTAATGATACAGACAATTAAAATCTACTTACTTTTACTGACGGTCCAATCCATTGCTTTAACCACAGCTTTCTCCATTGGATCACCGACAAGATTATCGTCGACGAACGTCAAAGAATGACAACTTGCCAGTACACGAACTGTTGAAAGAGGTATAGCACTCAGCGGCTGGATCTCGTGACTGCCACTGAAATATGAAATCAAATACTCACAAAACATGTTCGACAAATGTTTAATCGGATAAAAGTGAATGGCGGTTGAAGTTTTAAAAAGGCCATCCACTTAAAATTTTATTTTCACATTCAGCATTTTTCAATTTATGTTTTTTTGTTGAAATATTCTAATATGAGCTCATATTAAAACAGAACCAAGACGGTAATAATTTCAGAAAAAGCCAATCAACATACCTTATAGCTAAGAATAAGTTCAATAAAAGTAAATTTAAAAACACTATTTTTTTATTTTTAGTTACCGTAAATCGTCTAATAAATACTCAACTTCTTTTAACCC
Source organism: Darlingtonia californica (assembly GCA_032270445.1). Classification (NCBI taxonomy): domain Eukaryota; kingdom Viridiplantae; phylum Streptophyta; class Magnoliopsida; order Ericales; family Sarraceniaceae; genus Darlingtonia; species Darlingtonia californica. The sequence continues at coordinate 18,922 of JAUBWS010066522.1, forward strand.
CCCCCCCCCCCCCCCCTTGAAAACAGAAATATTTCATAAACTCATTCATTTAGAGAAAAAAAAATGCACCAAACTCTGCTTCTATCTTATTTCTTGCTTTTTATATTGAACAACAGGTTTATTGTATAGTTAACTAGACGACTTACTTGATTCCAGCTATCCCTTCGACAATCAAATTATCACTGGTCAATGTTCCAGTCTTATCAAAACAACAAACATCCACTTTGCCGGCAAATGGAATACGGAACGGTTCAGTACAAAACAAACCTGAAGAATAGAAATTGACCTGTTTTTACCTTTTCATTCCCAGGACAGTACGAAACAGGGAGGGAGTACAATATTCATAAGGGTTGAAGAAACCAATAAGACATTAAGAATATTCAGAAATTGTTTTAGAAAAAAAAAGCCACCATCTGTTGGCTGAAAAAAGCATGAAGCAGAATGGACATTAACTCATATGAAAAAGGTACTTATAACGAGCCACCCTGAGTAACCACATCCTACATAGAGCCAATTATTTGGCGTTCAGAACAAATAGAAGTGTTTGTTGAAAAGCAACATAGGACTGCAACATGCTGGACACATTTCTCTTTTAAAACGGGGCCTGATCTGCATGTTTTAGAATTCTGAGGAAGGATGTAAAATGTATCAATTATCAGAAGTGATCAACAGACGGTTACCTAGTTTTGTAAGGGCCATGAGAGATGAGTTGACAGCTAATGACAATTCTATCGGCAACTCTGGAGGAACCACAGATGTTAAGATCAATGTACATTCTAAAAATAACTTGTATCGGTTTCGATTTGGATCTTCAGTACCTAAAATCACACGAAAACAAATTGTAAGAAACCAGACAAAAGTTCGAATTAGCGCCATTCGATTCCAGTCTTATAATATCCGAAGACCTTTTCTAGTTTCACTGCATGCACAAACCAGCTACGAGAACTAAATTTATATTTCATATTTTACAAATTCTTTAACAATGAATGTAATTAACATAATATTTATGGCCCTGGCTTTCCCTTTATATTTGAATTTCATTTGTTTGTTACATTTTACTAAATTACATATCACTCATATGAAAGTTAAGGATTTTTTTAATGCGACTAACATGGATTGGCCGACACAATTCCGATTTTCCAAAAAATAAAAATAAATACTGAATTTATTTTATGAATTTCCGACCTTTTAATTCACATTCGTACATTGTCTGTACTCAAATATCTGAAAGAATTGGCAGTATCTGTGGTGTGGTTTGAGTGATCCGATATTAACACCTAATTAAAACCAATATCTTGTCCAAACATTCTAAAATTTCTGATGAATATTATATACAAACCAGCATAAAGTGCGCATCCAATATGCGCCGTGAAAATTCCAAAAGCGATCTTTAAATTTCCCGCGAATTTTCAGTAAGGCAAGAAGTTAAAACTCTACATCGTTGAGAAGTTTTTCGAATTATCGACTGTCCCAAAAAATGAAAAAATACCTTGTTTTCTTTAGAAGCCAGTTCCGAAGAGATGGGAAGTAAAGGGAAGAGTATAAGCATAGCTTTGAAACTTAAAATCGTGAAATTTCTATTCAATATTTCTGCTTTACATTTTGCTTGCAAGCCCCAACTTAGTTGAAATTCCAAAAAATAGTTTGTTCTAGGAGCATATGGGAAATAAGTAGAAGTCCTAAACGGTACAATACCTTTGATCCAAACGTAACTTGAAGCAGCAATAGCAAATATCAGTAAAAATAAGATAAACATAAATGTCTCCAGGTTGTTGGCTGTAACCCTTTTGACACCATACAAAATGGTCTTCAACAATTTCCCCTATTAACCGAAGAAAACAAATCATGAATTATAACAGTATCGCCTTCGTATCTTTCATCTCAGTTTTAAGCAACCTTCACATGCCAATAATTGAACTTGGAGAAAGTGTAACAATTATTATCTAAGACCCTAATTTTTACAACTATAATATGCCTGTATAAATGAGTCTGAATTTTTGGAAATCTCAGGACACAAAGGTTTTTAAAGGGACTGAGTATACGAAATGAAAGAGCTCAGATTTAGTATCAAAAGCCTTTAACCATATATAGGAGACTTGAAAAGTAGAGCTAGGGTTTCAGTTACGTAATAAGCCAATGCGCCTCATCTCAAAATTTTAAGTCTTACAAAATCATGATACTGTAAAATGTTCAAAATAATTGACAAACTTGCACGTATGACTACAAAGAAAAAGTTACAGCGAGAATAGAAGGGCTAGTAAAAGATATTCAACCTGTGATGTTGAGAATCCAGTCTTCAACACGTAAGCAATACAACCATTATCAGGTGCTGAAAGTTAAAAAGAAAAGTATTATCGCTGGTAAGAAGTTGTTCCATATTTTCAAAGGATTGATCGATAGACAGTGGTGAAAACACTAAAACATTACGTCATCAAACAAAACAATACGTCAATCTTTAAAGATTTCCAATCAAGTATACTGTAAGAATAATTTTTACCTTTACACTCATGCAATGTTTCCAAGAAGCGGAATTCATTTTTTCATAATCAAAAATGAATAACTCATGGTTGGCATTGCAATCTATTGTTTATGTATAATAGGCCTCAAATATTATCAATATTTTTTTCAAATATTCTTATCCTTTACACCGTCCGAAGGCAAAATTGTTTTTTGGTTCCTTCTCAATTTGTGTTTTTGAAACAGAAAGTTTTTAAAACATACAGTAACAAAGCAACTGAAAAGTGACTTAAGGTGATTTACTACTATTTTCTTGATGGTGAAATAATGATGAAAGGTACTAACATTTAAGCCCAGCACTTGTCTTGGATGGTGGTGTATGGTTAACCACCTTTGTACCACCACTTAGGAGATGAAGTTTTCGATGTTCATCGATATCCAAAACATCGTTACCAGGCAGAGATTCGATAGGCTCCTGTGAAGAGAAAGGGATTGAAATTTGAAACGTTTCCATATCATCCTTACCCTTTACAAATACAAATAATTCATGGACATGGCATGGACTGAAAAACATTTACCCTAGAGACCCGCATTATCTCATCCAGTAAAAGATCATCAAAACGATCGACATCTTCTAGAAAAGGCTGCCTTAAGTCATTATTTGTTATGTTGTAACAATTATGAGGGGAGTCAGGCTAACACCTGCTCTTCTTGAAAAGACATAAGCTCTTCTTGAAAAGACATAAGCAAGATTACCTTCATTTGTGGGATAGCTTCACCAGTTAACATTGATTCATCAATGATACACATCCCTCTTAACAGAAGCATATCACATGGAATCATAACATCACTTTTAGATCGAACTGAAATAAATGGGAAACAATATTATAATAATTATCATGTTTCTGGCCGAGGTCGGTTAAGTTAGATTCATAAAATTAAATTTTCCAGCTGACTTGAATATCTACTGAAGAAGTTGTACGAGCAATCAGATTTTTTCGGTAGAGTCTTAACGCAGCCTTCATGACAACATAGGTTCGTTCTACCACCCCTCTACAAGGGGGTGCCGCACGGGATACGGTTGGTACGTAAGTACCAGATTTTTTTGTCAATTATGCAATACATTTGATTTTTTTCGCGGGAATTAATTTTCACAAATGGCATCTTCGATAATAATTCGTAAGAACACCTATGCGAATTTATCAAATGGCGCATCTCTCCCCCAAGGTCAATTTCCGTTTAGCTGACATACCACCTTCAGAATCACTGACGTGACTGACTTTGCTCTAAGTTTGTTTACCATCTACATTAAAACCTGGTAAAACATCTAAGAAAACATTGAAAACGTTTGAATGATTCATGCCAATTTACCTATAGAACAAATATCACCAGGAAGTAACTCATCTGTGCTGATAGGTCTCCATTTTCTATACCTATAAACCTATAACAAAAAAATTATCAGGATCAATTGCGATCAATAGCTATTTATAGGTCAAACTGATGACCTAAATTGACCAGACAATTTTATGATGTAACTAGCACAATTTTGTTTCTTCTACTCTCTTGAGAATTGAGGACTAAGTATAACAAAATCATCTAGGTTTTTCATTGATAATTCTGCAAACAGACGTGAAGACAAGTTTTATACCCCTAAAGTAATTTGGGTTTCAGAAATATTATATCAGTATTTCCAATATGGATTTATTAATTTATCGACCTAAAAAACCTTTTCAGGACAGCATTGCTGAACTCATAGGAACGTTAGGTCGGCAAAATTCGGATTAGTCGGCATTTAAGTGCCCAACTGTAAATTCGTAATTCCAAAAACTGTATTACAAAAGTTAATTCTATAAAGTTATCTGTAGATATTTTCAGGTGATGCACCCTTGTTAATATCAATTGAGAAAAATATAAGTAGCTTTTCTGATTACTGTATCGGCAAATAAATGAAAATTGATTTTAACAATCAGTAATAAGACTTTTATCTACCTGTATTTGATAAGCCTTGCTACCCATATTTCGAATTTCTTTCATGTTACGCAGTTGCTGAAAATGATATTGTTTATTGTTAATATATGTTTCTAATAGAGAAATCATCAGTGAAAATGAACAGAGAAGTTTTATGATTTTCTTCTTTCTAGGGACAAAAAAAATCAATTAGATCAGTTAGATTTACCATTTCTTATATTTCATGTAAGTAAACTCTTACTTATTACGTAAGTTTTATTTACGTAAGTTTTTAAAAGTGTCAAAGAAAAAAACTGTTCTAGAAGTCACCATACTGGAAGTAGTCACGTTTGCCAAATATTAATATTGATTTAACGATACTAAAAGTAAGTGTGATGAATGAATGATTACAAGATATAATCAAATGATGAGGACGAATAATCGAATCTTATTGGTTGACGAGAGTGCAATAAATTGTTAATCACGCATTCTAAAAATGGCCAAAGTTTAAAGTGCAGACCCAAAGTTTATTGTTGTTTTACAAATGAAATATATTTTACAGACTTTACTTTCACTACTGTTTAAAATATAAACAAATTGACATCTTTCGGTCTTTCGACTGTTTTTCCAATGCAATGTTGCCTTAAAAGCTGAAATTGCACTCCTCGCGTCTTTGTTTACAAACTTTTTACACTGACGAAGTGTAAAAATGACATGCACAAATAATTTGATTAAAGAGTAATCACATGATCTGTCGTTCAATTAACATAAAATTGCACTCATCTATAATTTAAAGCTAAATTTTAATTTGTACTACGGACTCGTTAAAATTTTCATTCTTTCAACAAAGACTCACAGTGCAATATTCTGTTAACCGCACTCAATTTCAAGCGATTACTAGTACATTACGTAAAAGTAGGTGGTAATTCTAGCTAAATATTTATTAGATTTCTTTGTAATATCTTTATTCAATGAGCGTCAGAAACTTGAATAGACAATTTCTGAAATTCCTTGATTCTTAAAAGGGCATATTTTGGACTGAGATCTTGTGGTTGGTACACCATAAATGGAAAATTTCTTTGTAGATAGACAATATTATATGCAATAAGCATTACCTGATGGACTAAGGTAGCTTCAAACATTACCAGCATGAATAATGTGAATAGAGAATAATACCAGTATTCGTCTAAACACCATAAACCCACACAAAATACTTGGAAAACAAAAAATGGAGCTGTAGCGCGTTCCTTGAACAGATCCATAAAATCAGGTACATCCATTTCAATTCTAAATTTTGGTTAAATAAATCATTGTAAAAAAGATAAGGTTTCCTTTGAATACTGAGAAAATAAATTTTAAATGCATGAAAGTATAGGCCATCACTTTAACCCTACTTTACCTGGGGGTAGAGGTGGTCTGATAGTCTAATGTGTGACTTTTAACAGAAAACCAAAACATAAACAAAGAATCTTTTCTGGTTCAAAAGATAAAGCTCTCACAATAAAGGAAACTAATTTGTATTCAAGATCACAATGATATTATCAAGTAAATCAAGTAACCATTATGCCAATATTGATACAGCATGATTATCCAACTTCCTGCCTTGAGACCTACATAGCTTCATACCAAATTTCAAATTTCTTAAAATGCCTGAAGTTCTGCTCAGACAAACCCTTCACACAGTGCAATTAAGACCGTTCTACTTACAATTTAACCTTCTTAACCCTATTTTAGCCTTGGCTTTTAAGGGTGGTTCAGGCCATAAATTTTAAATGAAACTTAGCACACTGATGCAAAATGGTTCAAGGAACATTTGTGCAAAGTTTTGTGTAAATTAAGTCACGAGTTATGTAACAATGACGTGATAATTGCAAAATCATCACTAAAATCAATATTTTTAGGATAATGCTCATATTAAGCAATTTAAATTAACATATATGTGCTCTACGTTTATGTTTCTATCGATTGATATGAAAAATAGTAAAATTTAACAATCTTTCGAATTCTTCCCCCCCCCCCCCCCTAGGCTGAATAGGGTTTAACCAAAAATTGAGAAATGAAAATTTAAGGAATCATAGGATTTCAAGTATTTTAGTTCGCAATATTTTCAGCTCAAGGGCTAAATAACGGATAAACAAAAAACAAAACAAATGAACCTTACTTGTTTTCACTGTATTTCTTTTTAACAATTTGAATTTCATCTTCTTCTTGGAATCCTTTACTGTTCTGGTAAAATGAGAATTGCTCATTTATGGGAAATGTAACAGGCTGGAAACACTTCTTCTCTTCATAATCGTAAAAGTATTGTATCTTTTGGTATGTAAAGGATGTGATAAGTTTTCCATGCTCATCCTGCAACAGAGAAAAATTAATTTATGCTAACAAAATACTTTCATGAAAATTTTAAAGACAAATATTATAAATAAAAATGCAGTTTCAACAAAATTATTTCGAAAATTGCCATTAACGATTCACATTAATTTTGTGTATATATGATCCTTTTTTCTACAATCTTAAAAAATAACCGAGGCACTATTTTGTTAAAGATTCTTAACTCAAGGTTCAAACATGTTTAATTAAAATGAAAGAGTTAACCAGGGTTGGTACAGAAAAGTTTGAACTTCCCTGACTTTCCCAAACACATCAACGATTATTCTAGGAACTTTAAGCTGGTAGTTGTTACTACATTGGAAAATTTACTCTAACAGCACATGAGAGGCCTTACCATGGTTGTACAGTAGCTGACACACCAGAGAACATCATATTTTATATGATTATTATAAGATTTAACGATTATTAGCGTAACAATGGATCCTGTTAGGTAAGGGACTCTGTGGAAAAGTTTTATTATTGACAAAGTACAGGGATTTTCCCAAGTAGTTACCACTTGTTTTGAATAAAGACTGAGTTTAATGTCTAATTTTATTCAGCATTACCTGAAAACCCCCCATGGTGGAGGAGTCTAGAAAAAGTTTACAAATTTCAACCCTTAACCCTTTGGAGCCAAGCTTAAGTCGCTACACTAGGCTGATTTGGCAGAAAATTGGTATGGGAGGTCTGAAGTAGCCATGTTTTCAGTTGCAAAAGTCTTGATTCAATATCTGCTACTATAGACCTTGAAATGAAATCATAAATATTCAGGAAAATATGGCTGACGTACCAAATACAGCGTAATAAAAGTTGAATTGCAAAGCCTGTTTTCCAATAAACTGAGATAGAAAAAAGATTTTGTTGTTCTGTTTTCTCTAATTTCCTTTCAGATAGTTGTGCTATCAGATTCTAGGAGACCAAGGACATATCAAATGTTGAAAAGTTATTTTTTGAGCTCAAAGTTACTTTTTTGCTTTTTTCACAATTTTTCAGTTTTTTTTGCATTCCTGGCGCCCTCTTAATTGTAATGGCATCGTTATTTTGAATTTTTTTTCTCTTTTTTAGTTTCAATCTAAATTAAAAATATACTTTCAGATATATAGTTTTAGGGGTCTTACGTTTAAAGAAGAAAACTATCAAGATTTATTTCAGTATTTGTAAAAATTTTCTTAATTTTCAAAATAAATTATAGGCTCCAAAGGGTTAAGCTCGCCAAAAATGGGATCCATAGAAAAAGGCCCTGTATATAAACCCATTATAACGTGGTAAAAAATGCTTGGAAAATCAATGGAGTAATAACTACAACACTAAACGGAACCGACCACTCTCTTACCTTCAAATGATTTAGCTTTACCAGTTCTGGATAGCCATTGTTTAGTGTTGGCACAGCTTTCACTATATTAGCAAGTGAAATGTCTTTTGCCTAAAAAAATCAAAAAATAAATATGCTGAAAGTTACATTATTTCTAGATGGACTTTCATGAAAGTTTGTTTGATTTTTGGACAGATTTTTCTCTTTCCAAGTACTTTACTTACACAGTGAATATTATCAACAATGATCTACATTAGGGTGAAAATTTCAATTGATAAGAATAAGTTGCAACAACTTAATGCTGAGACTTTTACAGGCTTGTCAATAAAGAAATAGGCTCTTGAAAGTCTAAATAGGAGCTACCAAAAAATATTTTTACACGTGCGAGGACTGATTCTTTGCTCGTGATGTATGCTTAAAACCATTTTTTGTGTGTGTGGCCGCATGAATGACAAGCCCAACTTAATATTGGAAATAATGTACTAGAAAGTAAAGATCATGATAAACTGCTTGGTGTGATTGTTGACACGCAACTAATATTTAATAACCACGAAACATGCAATGTGGCCAAAACAGAACTAATGGTAGTAACCAAGTTATCAACAAGGCAAATAGTCTGGTCAATTTGTTTATTATATCAAATTTTAACTATTGCAAACTAGCTTGGATGTTTTGTTCAAAAAGAGAAAAGGCAAGGACAAATCAAATTCACAAACAAGTCCTAAGATCCATTTTCAACTCTCACACATCAAAGTTTTGATAACTACTCATTAAAAGTAACAGTTTAGACATTCATACAAGGACTCTCAAATACCTATTACTCTTTATGTATAAAATAATGAAACAAGACTGCCAAACGTAGCTACGGAATCCTTTCAGGTAAAACCATACAAACTTAGATCAAACAAGTAATCCCTTCTTCCCAAATGTAGAAGTACAAACTATGGAACCAATACAATCTTCTTCAAAGGAGGTATGATTGGAATAACCTTCTTTATAACATAAAAAACACAAATGACTACAACTATTCTGCAGAAGAGATTAAGAAATTGAAGCAAAGTGCTTGTGAAAGTCATGTATATAGTACATTATGCTCATGTTTACGTTTTCCTGTTTAGTTTATTAAAATCATCAAAATTTTCAAGTTGGATTTTATTAGTTTTTTAATACAAAACCATTTGAATCTCAACTGTAAATAAAGAATTTAATGAAATTGGCACTCTCAACCATCCCAGAATACCCTGAGCAATATTTCACCTTAGTCCTTTTCTTTCTCTTATCCAATTTTGACTTTCTCTTCCTTTCTCCATACATACTATCTATTTTCAGACTTTTCTTTTTTTGGCTACTTTTTTTTTACCCTTTTGATCAATTTCTTCCTTTTTTCCTTTTTTTTGTTGCTCTTTACTCTCTCATTACTAAGAAATGTAAAGAAGAAAAAAAGGAAGTATTTTTTCAACATATTTTTTGATTTGGAGATTTTCAAATCTTCCTTTAAACAGCATTAAAATTATGACCCCCTCCCCTTTTACTAAACAACACAATTGCTGTTAAAATATTTAAAGGTAAAATGTTGATGGCCCCTAAACGTTTTCTGTTATGGAGTATATAACACTTTCTGATATGATTTGACACTCCAGTAAGGGTGTGATGGTCGAATGGTTAAGGCTCTGGCCTTACAATCATATGTTAGTGGTTCAAATCCGACTCAGGTCA
>JAUBWS010066545.1:0-14542 GCA_032270445.1 Darlingtonia californica
CAAACATCTACAGCGGGTCTAGATGATCTAGATGAAAATTAGACAAAAATAAAACATCTAATAAACATCTTGTGCCGCAAAATGATGCAACATGCAACTTGTGCCGGCTGGGTAGTTTTGATTTTTCTTCGATTTTTTGATTTTTTGATTTTTTTTGATTTAGTTTTGATTTTTCTTAGATTTAAATTTTTTTTTGATTTTATGACTTTCTATGATTTTATGATTTTTGTATTCTCAAATTTTCTCTCTTCTTCTTCTTTTATATGTGTTGATTTTTTGATTTTATTTTGATTTTCTTTTTCGATTTTTTGTTTTTTCTTTGATTTTTTTCGATTTTTTTTGATTTGATGATTTTTTTTTGATTTTATGACTTTTTTTTGATTTTATGATTTTTTTTGATTTTTCCAAAAGGTGTACGAGATTTTTTCAAGTGATTTACCCCTCGTGTATATCAAGAAATTAGATGACGTCATCCAAAAAAATGATGACATAATCTAAAACTGTTTGACAAATCTTATTATTTTAAAGTTATTTGACAGTATGAAATGGTTCGCGTAACATGAGAATAAATTTGGACGTTCCGTAACACGCTTGAGCGAATAGGGTTAAGAGAGGGAGCGTTTACACTGAAGCTAAGTGATCATTAGCAAAATAAATAAGAAAAATTTTGTTTCATAGCAATTTTTTACAATGAATGATAAAAAATAAACAAAAAGGTTAGAAAATTTTCCATTGTTCTAAACTTATTCTATTGCAAACTTGATCACATGCTATTAAAATTTCGTAAGTAAGTGGTCATTTAACCATTTGTTTCAACAACATGGTCAAGACTATGATACAATGCTTTTTGTTTAAGAAAAAATTATATTTGACACTTTCTTCGTATTAGCTGTAGCATGCAGTCGATTTATAATTAAAAAAGGTAAAAACGGAAACTATCTATACTTGCTACTCCATTCCTTTTTATCTCCATTGTTATTCATGCGTTCAATTAGAGTTCAGCATGAACATTTAAAAATAAATGCGCTTTTTAATGTGCTGATAAGAACTTCATCAAGCGAACAAGACATTTTTCAGTCATTCAGAGTTAATGAAATTAATTAATATTTAATAGCCATCGAAACTCACCTGTGCCCAGCACATCGATAGTTCCCGTGATCGCAGTAGGTGAACGCTTTACACCAGTTGTCACAGCAAATCACAGGTTGCCCTAAAAGATCAGGTTGTAAGCTTAAGGGTTTTATAGGGTTCAGTGGGTGGTAGGGTTGTAGGGTTGCTAGACTACTCAAGGCCATGTCCAACAACCACAACTATACCTATATAAGGCGAATTGTCCAACATGACTTCTTTTAGTTTGCTGTCAACTTCCCCTCCCGCCCTACGTGCCATTCTACTTCAGTAATCACAGTTATGTACAGTCAATGTTCTTTTTGTTCGCTTTCATGTACACATCAAACAACGAGCATTAGTTCGATGGGAGAGACGCCGTAGTCATCACATCAAAAAAGACAACGGAGCCAGCTAGCAGATCGCCAAGACAATCTTCCCGAGCCGTTTATTTAGCTCAACGGTTTTCCCGCTTTGGCCTCTTGGGTTTTTTGCTTAAGGGCGGAATAAACGGCGTTGTGGCACGGTTTGATTGCATCCTTAAATGTATTGACCAGATCTGACTTTTTGCTCTTGAATAAGTATTGACAAATTCAAATAATTTCATTTTGCTCTCTACAGGTGTGAGCCTTGAGAAACGTTTTATGAATATCATTATGATGATTTTTTAGGATGCATGTTCACGCTCTCATACTTGCGTCACGCACACACGTGTGAAATTAGTTAGTACTTCTGGTACATCCCATTGTTGGGATACCAGCATAGTTGTAGGTACGTCCCATTGTAGTGATACCTGTGTGTCAGACATGTTATTTATTTGATATCGGTACATCCAGCTGTTTGGATACCGACAATATTCAATTATTATCTTATTTGTTAAGGTGTGTAGCTTTAGGTATGCGTGTTTCAATGTGTCTATTGAAGTTGAAATACAATCTGTCGGTTCCACGTGATAGCTATGGCTATAGGACAGCTCCGGCTTGATAGCTTGACTTGATGTTATGGTTCTGTCACTGTTAAAGACAAACGTGAGATGCGAGTGTCAGGCCCTTCTTCAAGTCAGATCTTGCTAAATGTTTTCCTAGCGGCTGCAAGTGTCTTCGCGACAAATTTCCCAATTTTATATTGCGATTGTTAGTTAGCAATATATTTGTGTTACTTAATCTACATCTATTTCTTATCTCTTGTCTCATTTTTTATATCGTCACAATAACCTTGTATTTGAATAATACGTACAGCTAAGGGTTATTTGGTCCTGGATTTATTTCTTTGTTTCGAATGGGCTATCAATTTCAGTTAAATGTCAATGTTTTTTTTTTCATCATTCAACAATATATGCTAGAAAAACTCCTTATCACCACAATCATGAAGTTCGGAGAGCCCGTTAAATTCATAAAGCCAGATCTGAGTAAGGCGTGAGAACAGTATATCTAACTTGAAAGATTTGAATTATGATCTGTTGCCTCAATAAATGAGTTGTCAGTTTGTAATGCTTGTAATATTTATGTCCTCACTTATAAACTCATTATAGTAATCAAGCAATACACGTTTGAAAATTGCCTTAATTAAAAAAACATTAAACACATCAGAGAATAAACAAGTATTCGGATGACTTTTAAACTAAACAGTCATAATGACGACCCATGATCTATAAATTTTCAAACAAGGATTTTTAGAGTAATTAGAAGACCAATGCTTTGCCTAATATATGCTTTGTCTTTATTGATGACATAACAGTATTTACAAAACTATCATAAAAAACTATAGTATGCAAAAATTAGCACTAATCTATAGTCCTCAAACTATGATAAAATCAGAAAGTTTTGTCATTCATTCTAATATTTCTTGCAAGAGTATTGCAAATTTTACAAGTTACAGTCTTCAAACATTACTTTTACCTGATTTGCAAAATAACTAAAAACCTAATGGCACTTTCACACACTAAAATTTTTAGAAATCTTTACTAAGATCTAGATGTCACGTTATAATAGCCATAAGAAATAATGAAACTGCACATCTCAATAGCAAAAGTAGTGGTTTTGGCATTATGGCATGCCCTAAGATTTGTGAGATAAACTATATCAAAGCGCACAACTACTTTCCTCAGATTTTATTTTTACTGTAACCGTTAGAGCGCCAGTGGATGGTTGGAAATAAAAGATCTGACAATCAGGTTATTATCATCATCACTAGGTATTGTTTTAAAAATTGTTAAAGCATTTTCATTGTTGTATATGATAGTAATAGTAGCTTCAAATGTATAATGATAACAAATTTTCCTATCGATTTTGTTGCCTTCTTTGTTATAGCCCGGTCACATTTCATAGTTGAATATTTTACCTTCTCTCAGCTCGCTGGATGCAGAAGGTATATATAAGTCAGAAAAATTACTCCATCGTAAATTAAAAACCAATCTTTTTATGGTAAACAAATGTCTGATCTCAATATCAAAATCATCTGTCCATTGTCATAAATTCATTCGATCTTCCCATTAACATGACAAGCAAACTTCACAAGTGTTGTTCATTATTTAACAAACAACATACTTAATTGCACGACCATTCTTAGAGCAGATGTAAGCAAGCAATTGATGTAGTTGTTCTTGTGTAAATTTGATTTTAATTATCTTGGAATGCATTTCACTTAACTGGTCAATAGCTTGGTGAAATGATCTTTCACCTACTTTTCCTGACGGCCATTTTTCGTTTTGATTTCCCGCTTCCAAAACCTATCTCTTTTCCGGTACACGATTTCATAGAAACACGGAAAGTTACGTAACAATCCGTCAAAAACGCAAAAATTCTGACATGACGTCATAAAATACGCTCATAATAGATATAGTGTGACCATTTCCAATTCCAAAATCAAATTCTTTTAGACGTTAATCGATTCTGAATACTATAGTTTATTTGGAAAGTGCTCTCTAAACCTCTTATTTTGGATACAAATTTCGCTAAAATTTTCAAATTCATTCGTTATGACGTCACAAACCTTTTTCCCAATTTAGCTAACATGTTTCAACATAATCTTTCTGCTGTGTCACATGAAAAAATTCAAATTTTAGATTTCGTTTGGCAAGTGGTGCGGAAAAACTAAGGCCGAATGCAATGGTATTTTTTTCTATAGGTTACATAGCCATAAAGTTAACACTATCTTGAAAAGACGATTTTATTGAAAGATCTAAATAAGAAAGAATTTTTTCATTTCAGAAAAATCTTCATAAAAGTCGTCCTGAATGTAGTCAAAAGTTTGGAGATAAAATTAATTTTAACCTTATTCCGGTTGGGGCTGGGGAGGATTACTTGAACTTTTTTAGAACTTTTAAACTTGTTACAAAAACTCAACGAAATATGTGGCAATGTTAAGGCACAATTTTAAGTTACTGACGTCATCCGATCTTGAGACATTGGCTATTAGTCAGAACCCCATACACTATTTTTTTACGTCCAAATAGCAAAACCATGGGATGGGTATTGTCAAATAACTTTTTAACGAGAGCTACAAATGTTTTCATATTTTTCAATCAACTAACATATGAACTTGCAACAATTTGAGAAAGTTCCAAAAACATGATGACGTTAATATTTCGTCTATACAATCAGGAAAAGATATTTACCATAAACAACTCAATCATTTGCACAAAAAAGTCTTCAAAAGGTATACTGTTCTTTGATAACAAAGTAGCACTCTTGTGGAGCCGAATGGTGAAAACGCTGTTTTCCTAAACGGGGAGTTCCGAGTTCGAATCCATTGATAGGCTAGCGGTAGTGAATTTTACAAAGCACTGTTATCTCTATTTTTCATTAGGGGTGCACTAAAATCAAAAATTGATGAGCATATGACGTCATCATATGACATCATTCAGTAAATTTTACTACCTTTATATCTAAAAAATATAAGCATTTTTTTCGATTCTAGGATCCACTTTTTCTAAAAGAATACAACTTTTTTTAAAAGCTTCCTTCCCATAAGCCTCGAATAGGCAAAATTTTCTCAAAAATGTACTTAATTCTTGAGTTTAAAGGTTAAATGTAAATCCTCAAAGTTCTCTCTGCAGTAGCTAATGTTAATTAGTTTCAATTATTAATTGTCTTTATCAAGATGTGATAATTTGAGCAAAACGAACATAAAAGCGTTAGGAGTCATTTCTTCCAAAATGTTCTGCATATTAAAACAGCAATTTAAATTTTAAGATTAGCTATTGCTAGCTAATACAACATTTCTACTCAATTTCTTAGATCCTGCATTAAATTTATACTGTTACGCTAAGATAATTGAAAATTCAAATATTTATATTTTACTAGGAAGAAAATAAAATATTGTATTTGTTATGCCATTTTATGACAATAATTGGGAAGCATGGTCTTTATATCATTAGAATCAATTTTGATAATGACAAAATGTTGTTTACATTGAAAACGTGCTTGTATTAAAACAATTACCAGTAAAACGTGCTTAGATTAAGGGTCTTATTTGTGTTTTTTCTTGATAACTAGCAAACTTATTGACAACTCTATCTTCGATACTTGAATTTTACCATTTGATAGAGAAACGTGATGTAGGCAATTATGTGAAGATTAATTATGTGGTTAAACAGCTTTGTTGAGAAAAGAAAGATGTGTCGTGTTCAACGAATTATTTTTTTTCATCTGTTATATACAATTCTTAATAATTCAGGCGCTGCGTTAGGTTGACTAGAACTGTCTTAGAATTTGTCACATAAATATAAACGACACAACCTTTCACAGCGTTGAAATTATTTAAGGTTTTGCTGATGATCTGTAAATCTTATTTTCTAAATAAATTTTATATGGTGTAGAGCTTGAAATTCTGTGTATAGCAGTTTATACATTTATTTAATATATTTTACTTTTTATCAGATATTTTGTTTCAAAGTTTTTGTCAATCCTCCCTTCAAAGTGGGATAGCTAATCCTTTAAACCCGATCATACTTTTTAAGGTTTTTTTAAGAAAACAATTGAACCAAATAAGACTAGGCGTTTTTTAAAAAATTCACTACTTTTGGTCAAAGTTTATCTTAACCGCGGACAGCTCCCTGGTGCATGAGTGATGGAGTCCCTAGTAGGAGTTAAAACGAAAATTAATTTTCATAATAGAAATCTGAATTATTAATGAGGCAATTTAGAGAGTTCAAGTTCCTATTTTTTAAGTGTTGGGATAGATTTTAAACAGAGGAATACTTTCATTGAAATTAATAAGAAAGTGAAAAAGAAACAAGAACGCCCAGGAAACGTGAAAGTCAACGCCTACAAAGGAACATGTTTCACATTTTTCCGATGAGAATTTTATGAAATTGAACTGAAACATATTTTTCATTGACACAACAGTTATCCTAGACCGTTTAGCATAAGGCATAATGCTAATGATTAACAACAAGTTTGAACCGAGGATCTGTTTTTTTCATACGGGGATGAAAATACTCTTCCCCTGGTTGAATATGATTAAGGCTCTTACAGAAGCTAAATGCTGCTCAAGCAAAGACACTAGATTTCATACTTAAAACTTTACAAAAAGGTGCAAATCTCTAAGAATTTTCAACACAAAAAAGAGTTTTTACACAAAAAGAGCTGACGTCATCAAAAAGATCTACAATTTATTGATTTAAGTTTTAAGTAAATTGCATCATGGAATATTGAGTTATCAAAGATTTTGAATCTATGACGTTGTCAAAATGGCGGCAAAATAAAGGTTTTTCCAAAATTCTACGACAAAGGAAAAGTTTCCAATTTGCAAAGTCTTTTTTTCCCTATTACAATGCCATAATTTTGAACATCGAATGAATTTCGTATATGAGTTGAAGAGGTTCATAACACGCATATTATGTTTTTTCACTTTTTCGAAATGACCGTAGCTCGTTCGAGACAGTACCGAAGCGGAAAGTTAAGTTAGATTTTGTCCGCAAATCAAGATTAAAGACCTTTATTAATCTGATTTGCAAGAGATTATCTTTGGCCGGTCAAGGATATCGTGTAACACAATGAAATAACATATTAATTGATCAGAATTTCATTTTCAATTCAAAAATTATAAATGAAGTCTATATTCCAATACCCCTTGTGCAAATTGCCGGCTTTTTTCAATTATTTTAAAAATTTTAGTTATGTGCGTGCTATCGATTTTTAATTAGAAAAATGTTTATTAAATGTTTAATATATTAATAAATATTAACGGGGGTTAAATATTGTAAAAATGAAGGCTGCGTCGCAAATTTTGAAACCTTTAAAAATATTGACAAAATTACCTATGACTAACTATCGATTTCACAAACTTAATGAAAATGATATATATATGATTCACTTAACTGGAGAATTAATTTTCACTAGAGGTTTCCAAATATTCCAAAAAAAATTTCTCTCTATAACTCAACTCTGTTGTATATGAAAAACAAGACGAAAGCGTGAAACATATGTTAGTGAGTGACTGGTGAAAATGTCTGCTAAGATTGAATATGCTTCATGAATTTTTACATTTCTTGCATAAAACGTTTATTTTATTTTTCCCAGCTAATATGTTATGTGTAAATTTTTTTATCTCCCTAGAATTTTGGAACTCTCCATTTAGATGGCAGACCCGCCCACTATTTCTGCGTTTCAGTTGTTATTAAAATGTAACACCAGTTGTTATTAACCCTTACCAAATTTAACTACGGTTGTTATTTAGCCTTACAAAACTTAACCCCAGTTGTTATTTACCCTTACAAAATTTAACCCCAGTTGTTATTTACACTTACATAACTTGACCCCAGTTGTTATTTACACTTACATAACTTGACCCCAGTTGTTATTCACCCTTACAAAATTAAACTCCAGTTGTTATTAACCCTTACAAAATGTAACACCAGTTGTTATTTACACTTACAAAATTTAACCCCAGTTGTTATTTACCCTTACAAAATGTAACACCAGTTGCTATTCACCCTCACAAAATGTAACACCAGTTGTTATTTACTCTTACCAAATGTAATCCCAGTTGTTACGTATCCTTACAAAATATACTCCCAGTTGTAAAGAATTCATCAATGTTATACGGATTATGTTTTACCTGAGTGCTGAAAGGAGTTTCACATGTTCTATTGACAAAAGTTTTCCCCCAGTTGTACGGTCAAAATATCATCCTAGTGTTGTAAGGAGTTTAATGATGTTGTACGGAAAAAATGTTTTCTCAGATGTAAAGAGTTTAAGGATGTTGTACGAAAAAATTACTGTACTTTACCAAAAGTATCCGAGCATATACGGTGAACGGAAATATGACGAGTAAAATTGTTTTACGTAGTTGTGTGAAGTGTTGTCCGGAGCACCATTATGTAAACGTTTACTGACAACACCGTACAAAAGTTGCTATTGACATAACTACTGCCCGTGTTTGACGGAAAATATACGAATATGAAACATTGATTTCTTTCCGTTATATAATTAATTAGAATTGGTCGTATACTAAGTTTGTAAAGAGTAAAATGAAAAATTTATTTGTCAAATAAACGATAAGTTCAAAAGAAAACAAGGAACTAGCTCAAAGCAATGTTAATTTTCTTGTAATTTAAGGTGAAAATAATTCTGCAAACGATCAACTAAACATTATTGAATAAAGTTGATAATGTCTTTGATTAACCCTATTTGACCCAGGCTTTTTGGCTCCTGCATAATTCGGGGCGGGGGGGGGGGGGGGTTATGCCTTCATAAATCCTGATCTAAATAAACTGCACCAATGAAACTAGGCAGGAATATAGCTTGCTGTAAAATCTACAACTTTATGAAGAAAAAAAAATCAAAATGGCTGCCATTATGCTATGACGTCACCATATAAATATGTTAAAAATGCGGAATTGTAGGGTTTTTAGGGTAGTGTTTGGAAACAATGTTGCAGGAGATCTATTCAATTGTGTTTTGATTTTTTTTCAGATTGGATTGAAATTTGTTATTTTTTCATCTTTTTTACAAAAAGTAAATGTTTTCGGTGCAACATTGCCCAAACATGATCAAAAGTTTTTAAAAACGATGACGTCATCAATTATGACGTCATTGTATTTGTTTCCATTTTTATGACGTCATTTAAATTGTTTTAGTGTAATCTAACTACAGTGCGAATTTGAAGTCAAAAGCATTAGTAGCTCAAAAGTAATGAGCACTTGAATTTTGTAATTTTTATAAGTAAATTCACGAGAAAATGACGAATAAGCTTTGAACACAAAATGATTTGTAAGTTCTGATTTCAGATTTTGAAAGGGTATACAATGGTATTTTACTTATTTTCTGATTTTTTTATAAATTGTTTTATAATCTTTGCCTTCAAAACAGTCAAAAATACTGTAAAATTGATGACGTCATAATTATGACGTATAACTTCTGTCAAAGTAGAGCCCTGTGTTTTTGCCCCCCCCCCCCCCTTCTCAAACCCCATCAGTGATAACGGCACTGCACAACTCAATATCCGTTAAGGAAAATTTTAACTAACACAATGTTCATTATATTGTTTTCTGCCAGTTAATTAAATCAAATACTTTTTCATAGGAAAATAAAAACTTAAAATGCCATGGAAGTTTTCAATGTTTTAAATTTGTCATGGGTCATTTTTAACCTTTGTTTGTGTCGAGGATTTTCAGGTAAGATTACAAAATCGAAAAATGTAAAAGATATTCCACTTACAATCTTTGGTGTGCAGATTTTCTTTCCCAGGCTTTTGGCTCGATGAGCTATAAGACAATAAATAGTTAAGCAATACACATTTTGTGATTAGATTGGGTCGGTATAAAGGCTTTTTCCGCTGGAAAAATAAGCTGGCAGAAAATACTTTGGGGCCAAACGGTTTACTCATAATACAAAATAAAAGCTGCATTATAACCGGAAAATACTTCAACTCTATTTTTATTTTATTAAAATACTAAAATACTTTTATAGACAATATCAGGTGTATATGGAATTAAAAGACTTAGAAAAACAGTTCGATGAATTTATCCAAAAGTCATTCAAAAACTATAAACATATAAATCAAGAAAACATTTTGTTACCTAAAAGATAAAGTAAAGCTTGAAAAACAGCGAAGAATAATTTTTTTCAAAAACGCAATGATTAACTAATAAAATTTACAAACAGGAAGAATGAGGGTCCCTCTTCTGTCTAATCAATTTTTCACTCTACAAATCAGAAAATCCATTTTTTCGCTTTTTGTTTATCATCAAATACAATACTATACTACATCATGTCTATTTGTCTTCTTTGAGAGCTTCTAAAAAGTTAGCTGATCTGTCTGATTTCGATCAGCTCTAGATGTCGAAACATTGATAAGATATTTCGAGATCGTTGAAAAGTCGACTCGAGAGATTGATAATTATGTTTTGAGAAGCTGTACAGCTGATTTGAGGGTTGAACGAATAGCTTCGCAAACTAAGAATATCTGAGGAGCTGAAAGCTGACATTTTGAAAATTCAAAACTTCAAAACTAAATTTCACAATTGAAAAGCTTATTTTCCAAAGCTTAAAACTTATCGGGGTATCGGTACCGCGATGGCACAAAATAAATTAACCAATTCTAAACTATTTACAAATTATATCTTATATTAAGTAACATCAAAAATTTAGAGCCCTTAAGGAAATCTAGATGAATAATCTATTTATGCGTGTTTCTAGACACCTGCCACGAACCAGTTGGTATTACACATGGAATAATTGACGACACCAAAATTACTATAACACCAACACGTGTACCAAAAAATACCATTCGTTTGAGTGAATTATTTGATAGTCAGAACTGTGAAAAAATCCATGATGTAACAATTGACATGGGAAGAATAATGACAATCAAAGGAATGACACTAAAAAGCTCATTGACTATTGATAAGAAAATAACATTAGAATACGGTATTCATCCTGGTGGATTGATGATTTATGTAGGGAACAGTGTCATACCTGGCAAAGGTAATCTATTTGCAGACAAGGTAAATATCTTTTTCTTTTTCTTTAACCCTATTATAACCCTATCATAAATTTGAAGTAATTATCTCAATTATGTCATTAATTATGCGTAATAATGTAACACAAGGTGTCGAATTTTCTTTCTTTACAGAGCTATATCTCCAAAACATATTGAAATTTTTCAATTCTGTTTTGATTTTCTTAAAAAATGAAAGAAAGGGGGGGGGGGGGGACGGGGGTGGTTAAAAGTGCCTGCGGCCATAACTCCAGATTGGCTTATGCTAAAAACTTGAAAATTGGTATGGTGGTAGCCTTCAATAAGACAACAAAAAAAATCATGCTGAATAAACAATGGTTGCTATGGTTACCTGATGACGTCATCGCAAATGTCAATTTTCTTAAAATAGATACCTTTCTTTACAGAGCTATATCTCCCAAACAAACTGAAATTTTTCAATTCTGTTTTGATATTCTTCAAGTCAAATGAAAGACCTTCCGTAGGTATGCCATTTGATTATTATAAAAACGAAGTCCTGAGGCACTACGGGAAGCCAAAACTGCCAAAAATTGGCGCCACCACCATTTTTAAATGATGAAGTCATCATAATTTTTATTGTACTCAGCATGGTTTTTTTATTGAACTGAACAACCTGTGAAAGTTTCAAGTTAATATCATCACCTTATCAAAGTTATTAGTAGTTGAATTTCTCACCATTTTGTATTGGAAAAGGTTGTAAATTGACAGCTTGTGTTACATAATTGCGCATAATTAATGACGCAATTAAGATAATTACTTCAAATTTTCAGAACATGTGCTTAACAAGTTTAAGACAAAGCCGTACTATTTTTGGAGCTATTAAAAATTTAATTTGCCGCGGGCACTTTTAGCCCCCCCCCCCCGGTTAAGATAGGGTTAAAACAGAATAATTCTATTATATCTTAACCCTACAAGGGTTGGGCTTTTTTTCATACCTATGGTTGAGAGGGGGAGTGGGGGTCCCCCTCTCCTTGATAAGGTCCGCAATTCTTATTCATTTTACATGAAAATTGGCACAGGCATAAAATATCATGTAATTTATCAGGATACTGAAAAAAATTTGAAAAAATTAATCAAAACTGCTAACATCAGCATTTTTGCGCAGAAAGAAACATTTTTTTGGTGAAAACATAGAATGTTTTTGACTTACAATAACTTTTCTTGTTGAAAAAATATTATTGTTTTGTTTTCGGTTTAGAGTGAATAAGACAGTTGAGTCTATTTTCTATTTCATATGAAGGGGCAAAACGTTCATAAATATGTTTATTGAGCGTGCGCGTGCTCATGTGACGTCACAACCTAAAAAAATTGATTTTTATACATCACTTCTTTGGTATTGACTTAGTTAGTAACTGTTCAAAATTTGAATTCGATATCATTACTAGTTCAAAATCAATGAACAAGTGTCAAAATGACGATTTTGTAAAATATGCCATTTTTTTGAACTACCATCACTCACAACTTCATACTATGACGTCGTAAAAACATGTTCAATCCTTCCTTTGAAAGCTATAATTAGCCCCTACGTTATGAAGGTCAAATAAAATCAAAATCAAAAGTCGTTGAACCTGGCAAAATATGCGTTTTTAGGCGAAATTTCACTAAAAAGACCTCATAATATATTTTAATATTATGAAATATATTGCATCTTCTCTAAATTTTAGACTTACTCTTACACGAATGTTGATCGAGAACAATTTATCGATATAAAAGATTGGATTACTGCTCGATTCCTAAAAATCAAAGTTCCTTATGTATGTTTACAAGTTGAAATTCATGCTTGCTCAGAACGTAAGTACTCACTTGTTCGTCATTAGATTATTAAAATCTAAATGCTTTCAATGAAAAGCGATCAAACACAACGAAGATCGATTCTGGCTTTTTTTGCCCGCGGCCATAACTCAAAATTGGCTTATGCTAGAAACTTCAAATTTGGTATAGAGGTAGCCCTCCATAAGACAACTAAAAAAAGTTATGCTGAATAAACAATGGTTGCTATGATGATTATCTGATGACGCCATCACAAATGTCAATTTTCTTAAAATAAATACCTTTCTGTACAGAGCTATATCTCCCAAAATAATTGAAATTTTTCAATTCTGTTTGAAGTTTTTCAATTCTGGTTTGATTTTCTGAAAGTCTTTGTCAAGTCTTTGTGATTTCTTAATAATAGATTTTGTATTTTCAGCGCATCCAAGCAAATTTTTATCGAATCGGAGAGCTTTAGATTTTGGGAATCATTTTAGTATGTTAACAATGTGACGCACCAATTATTGCAAAAGTAACAGATCAATATGTCAATCCGACCTTATTAACTTTTGATCCGACAAGTTTGCGTTAATTGGAAAGTCACTTAGAGCACTAGGATCTGTTTATTCATTGCAATAATTATATGTGATAATTTAGTATATCAATTAAACTGTACTCACGATTTATTTTTAGTGTGTCCATCATACATCTCTTATCCCTCATTGAATGAAACATCATCAATTACAACAGATACAAAAATTGATTGTTCAACATTTGGATTTGGT
The DNA here is from genome assembly GCA_032270445.1 of Darlingtonia californica. Lineage (NCBI taxonomy): Eukaryota > Viridiplantae > Streptophyta > Magnoliopsida > Ericales > Sarraceniaceae > Darlingtonia > Darlingtonia californica. The sequence goes on from JAUBWS010066545.1 coordinate 13,608, forward strand.
GGAGAGATATCTCTTGATCATGCAATAACACTTACTGGAATCAAAGTTTTTCAGGAGAGTGCTATCAAAGGAACTTTAGAACTAGAATGTAGAAATAATGGAAAAGTAAAAGAAATTAAGGTAAACTTAAAATAAAGAACAATGAATAAGAAAAGAATGAACTGAATATTTTCCATCTAAATCTATCAAGGGGCCTATTTGTTACAACCATCCAGACGTATTAAATCAATGCAAAAAGTTGCTTGATCATCCACAACTGAAAATAAAAATGTTTTTGCTCGTCTGGACGGGTTTGTCTAGTTTACTAAAATTCTAAACATAAATAAATGCCTTATATGCGTAGCAATGTTAGCGGCGCGAAGGAAATGAATATTTAAACACATTTAGCAGATGTGGAAGTGACAAGCACAATAGCTTCATCTTGACGTTGAAAATCTTTCCTTTTTGGCCCTGCAAATCCTGTCAATTAATAAAACCATCTGAAAAGGGTAAAAAAACAAAAATGATGGATTTTGGATAGAGAAATACCATCTGGATGACTGAAACAAGTAGACCCGAAGAGGACTTTAAATTTAATCCGTGTAATTAAACATGTCTTGCTGTGACATGTATATGCATGCAAAATATCAATGTTGTTATTTACTAGATATGAAAGCAGCCACCAAGGCACTTTTGCAAAATATCTGATAGGAAAACATGTTATTCCTAGAAGTTTACATTTGTTTTGAAATATTCCGAGAACTTTTTTGCTGGAAAATTTGATTCGTTTGCCAAAAATTTAGCTTCCTGGAAAGAACGAACGTGTTCTCAAACCATACGATGCCTTTGTATTTTCGTTTGGGTTTCTTGAAAAAATAGAACACATATTTTGTGTGTTTTGGCTCTTGCATTTTTATGTATTCGATCTAAAATTCTAGTTTCCTGAAGAATACGAC